>VXAA01000174.1:186862-213095 GCA_013399115.1 Anseranas semipalmata
TTTTTTTGTTTTTTTTTGCAAGTCAGTGACAGCCATTTCCCAAGTGCTTTCAGCGGCAGTGAGGAAGTATATTGGCGCTGAACTTCATCAGCCTGCTGCAACCACATTTATATTCATGCAGTGACTTCAGAGCCTGGCTCCTGAGGAGTGTGAGACTAAACCAAGCAGCCACTTCTCTCAGGCTTGTTTCTGCAGGAGCCCATGTAGGAACTGGGTTTGGGTTCTTGCATGTGATACACAATACTGCTGCTTTACTGACATGTGTGTCAGCAGTGTCCCAGCAGAGCTGGGACAAGCTAAAAAAAACGTGCAGAAGGCACTGTTGTGAAAAGTGTTGGTTTATGCAATTGGGTTCTACTCTTACTGGGAGCACTGGGGGGACCTGGGTGCCTCTTCTGTGTGCCCCCTCTAAGAATTTAGGGTTTTTCAAAAGAAAAAATTATTCCACAATGGTGCTGCAAGGTGATCTGCATGATTGTTGTGATGAACCAACTGATGAATTATAATAATGAATAATGATGAATTAACTATTACTGAAAAATCACATGCAGTGGGATATAAGCTACTTTGTGAAATGGGTGATGCAATGTTTGTAATCAAGTACTATGGACTTCAGTGCTTTCCCATTGCTCTATTCATTTTGAGGAACCAGTTACTGTTCTAGTTAGTTGAAACCTTTTAGTGACCATTGGGAGAGGAAATACAGATCTCTTTCAGCATATTCTGAGTAGCTGGAGAATGCGCAGAATATGGAAAGGTGGATGGAGACTGATGAGGGTTGCCTGCCTTATAGAGTAGCTGCTTCCTGGGTGTTTTACAATCCAAGAGCAGGGATTGAGGATCCTTTGCCAAAGCATATGGCAGAGAAAGGCATTTGGCAGAGCAAATGTCTCTAGGAAACTGTTCCGGGTCTAAGAGCACCATGTCCCTTGTCAGAAGACATATGTCAGCTTGTTGCTTGGCTAGTTTTGTATTGGATATGAATCTCATAACTTCCCATAAACTAGTGTGTACCTGCAATAGCATCAAGCTAGCTTCACACTTTGTGGGACATTGTGGTAGGTTTAATTAATCATGCTCTATTGCTTGTTGAGCAGAACTATAAGGACAGTATGAGTTATTTTTTGGTACGTAGCACTAAACAAGCAAAGTTAAAATGTGTGAGAAGTAAAAATATTGGACAAATCCAGAGCTGAGCAACGGTAAAAAAGCTGCTTAAGACGGTGAAAGGAAGTTTGTGCTTGCACAGAAAGCTGGCTGTGCTTGTCTCCATGAAGACCTCTCTCCATGCTGGAGATAGGAGCAGCTCTAGATCTAGATGCTCCCCTCCTCAGGCTGCAGGTGGAATCCACTGGCTAAAAAAAAGAAGGACCACTACCTAAGCCAAAAGTCCATGTCTTCATATCAGCAGTGGTAAAGCACTGCCTTTTCTTCAGTTGCTGCTTTCCAGACCCAGGAGGGCTTCATAAATCATGATGAGTGTGCCAACCTGGAGGAAGGCTCAATACCTGCCTGGAGAGATGTGAGCACATGAGGGAGATCCACAGATAATACAGCAGAGGCAAACTACCAAATGCTGATGTATCTTGGAAAATGCCAATGAGGTGGTGACTTCAGGATGGGTAAAGGGGAGAGGCACAGTGAAATGGTATATTTCATGCTGCAGGCTAATCATTGCACATGCTTCTCTACAGGCTGAACTTGCCCTGGAGACATTATCCTGAGCTCTGCCCCTAAGAAATGGAGCAAAGGGATGTCTAAAAAGGCAAGCAACAGAACCAGCACACTTCTCAGCACCGCTCTTTGGGGAGAAAAGAGAAAGCCATGTCCGCACTGGCTACTGCTGTGGGATGGAGGTGGCAGTGGAGCAGCAAACCAGAGAGCAAGAGCACTGAACACTTCTTTTCTTTATCTGCAAGCAAATTGAATCTGCTTGCAGTGATCAAGGGGATTCCTGTCTCAAGGCTCCCAGGCTGATAGGGCAAGAGATTTTAAAGTCTGCCTTCTTCTGCCCTTCATCCTATTGATCTATGGTGGTAGCGCTGAGGGTAAAACATTTAGTGGCTGACAGCCAGAGGTTCTTGCACACCTTTCAGCTCCAGACCTTATGACCAACTCCCCAAATCCTGTTACTGTCTACAACCATTATCAGAAACCCATTACAACCCATCCAGAACACCTTGCTGCTTCAACGGCTTGCCCCCCCCCCCAGCTGAAAACTTTGACTTTCCATTTCCAAGTCACCCATTTCTATGCTGGCTAGGATTCAAGGGAACCCCAAAACCTCCTAAATGTAAAAAATGTTGCTGTCTTCAGAGGGGGAAAGTGTCCTGGTTTTCTGCAGGGGAACAAGCAAGAACACAAGTGTTCCTGGGATTCTCAGGCAGGAGCATCGTGAGGGGCTGGCTCTGCATGAGCCATTGAAGAGGAGGGCACAAGCCAGCCCAAAAGCCCCCCAGAACAGCACGGCACACTGAAAGTCAGGCTGCGTGATGCCTGGCGTTGGCATAGTGCTGTGTGAAAGCAGAGGGAGAGCACTACAGGTGCAGCATCTGTTTTTCATGGGTATTCATCCATTTCCAGTGTGTATGGGGATGTATGGGGATGCACTATCCCTGCATCTCAGTAATGTTTTTTTTTTTCAGGTTAAAGGAGTGTAAAGTGCCAGGTGATTTTTGATAAAAAATGATGAACAAGAATTCTAACACGATAGAGTACATATCAGCCTGCAACAGATATTCAGCGTAGGCAAGCCTTAGGTCAAAGATAGTACTTCTGTGAGTAGAGAAGCGCTGCAACTAACCAAGCACTAGTGATAACAGAAGTTGAAATTTTCACATATGGAAATCTCCGGAAATATTAAATGGGGAGCCTGAGCAAATCCATAGGAAATTCTACAGATTTATGAATATTATCTGTGAACTTAAATTACACTGACATTTAAAATGAACAGAAATGGCACTTTAATTGCACTGTAGCCACACTTTTATTGCATACATTTAAATACATTAGAAAGTAGTAAAAGCTGTACTGTATAGGTCCAGTTCAGGCAATTAGAGATTAAAAATGTGGAAATAAAAGAGATCTCAGAGCTCCCACTCAGCTAGGGAAGACTGGCTGTGTGGTTCTTTCTCAGTATCACAGAGTAGCAAAAAGAAACCTTCTCTCAGCTTTTTAAAATTCTCCAAGGTGCTCTGGGGCCCTGGGTCCTGAAGCCCACTTGTGTGAAACTGCTTGTAGGCTTTAGGTAGATGCACTCCTCTGCGATGCTATTTCAAAATAGACAGTGTTTACAAGCACGACTTTGCATAACCCTGCATAATCATGCATGTTGGTGTAGGAAGGGTCTCACACCAGACTCTGAGATATCTGAGACAGCCACCCTTGGAGCTAATGGGCTGGAAGGCACTTCAGATCCATCGAGGCAGCTTCTGGGTCTGACATCGCCTATCTACTCGGCTATGGTAGAAATCAGGCTCCTGCTGCGCTTTCATTTTTGTGGAGAGTGCTGCCATATGGGGCCTGATATTGCACCTCTTCCCTGCAATCTTTCTTCTTGTTTGTGGAAAGTCATTAGCAAGGAATTAAAAAAAAAAGAGTTCTGCTCTTTCACAAACCCTCAGAAGATATGTTCTGTTAGTGTTTTTTTTTTTTTTTTTTTTTTTTTTTTTTTTTCTGTCTGCTCCAGCAGCAGAACAAATAAAGCCAGTGTTAAACTTTCAGCAATATCAAAATATCATCCCGAATCTTCTTGGTTCAGGCACTGAAAAACTTCATTTGGTTTTTCAGTTTTTATCTGTCTCTAGGCAAGTGACTCAGTGGTCTCTATTCAACTGTGCAATATTAATGACTGCAGAACAGAGTTCTCAGCCTCAGCTCCGCAGCTGTAAAGCCATACTAGTCCCTAATGCATAAGTGTTATTTGCGACATGCGGGTAGGCTGGACTACAGAAGAAGGCTTCCTGGTTCAAAACTTTCAGCAATGGAAAAGAGTGGTTTATGCAGCTTCTGTGCTTATAGGCTAGGACTTTGGACATTTGAAATGGATCGTTGCACACTCCTCTGGGGACAGCAGCTTTTTGTTCCTTGTCCCACACATCCATCTGGTGCCTTGAGTGCACAAATCTGAGTTCAGTCCTCATGTTTGACAACTGCACAAATGTATCCTCTACCTTGATAGAGTAAGCAATCACATTGACACTGCAGATCCTATGCACTGATATGCATATGATATCATATGATACCTTTCAGGTGGAAAGGTATCTGAAACAAGTGCACTGCTGGACTTTTAAAAAACAAATTGCTACTGTAATTTTAACTTGGGAAATATTTATGTAGGAGAGATTCTGACTCTCTAAAAGGTCCCTTCCTAGGAGTTTTTCTGCTCCATGGTTCACTGCTTGCTTAGACAAGGGTTGTTGTCATGTCCTGATGCTGTATTGCTTCAAGATCCCTTTTCAGTGGGTTAAGTCTGTGTGTCACAATTTCCAAAACACAGTTCCTCATCCCACAGATGTGACCTGCATTCTTTGTTTCTAAAGATGTTTGTGATTTGCATTTTGGCAATTAAAAATTCATGCTTCTCAGATGAATGCAAGTTACAAAATGATCCAGATCCCTTTGCATAGTTGCCTTATTATTTAGTATGTCACTGTTTGCACCACCTGTAAACATCAGTGATCATGGCTTTAGAATTTCTTCTTTTAGATTAAAATGCTAGATGCTATTCTATGCTATAAAGAGATGCTACGATGATGCCATAACTCTGTTCTGTGTTCCCACTGATGACTTGGATGATGGACTAGAATATGTATGCTTGCTAAATTTGTAGGTGATATGAACTTGGGAGGGACTGCTAACATGCTAAAAGAAATGACTGGAAATTCAAAACAGTCCTCCCAAATGGGAGGCATGATCTGAAAATAAAGAGAGTGGTTTCAACCAGGAAAAGTGCAAGGTACCAATGGTAGAAATAACCACCTGTAGAAATATCTAATGGTGAATATGTAGTTTTCAGAAAATCTGCAGAAAAGACTGGAGTTTTCAATGGATTGCAGGTTCAATATGTCAACACTGTCTGTAAAATGAAAAAAAAAAAAAAAGAGGTAAATGTTACACTGGAGAATATAGAGAGCTGTTCAGCTTGCAGCATACATGAAATATTCCTCCTGCTCTGGTCAGCACTGGTATGGATTCTACTGCAGCTCTAGGTTCAGTTTCAGGTGCTGCACTTCAAAGAAAATGTGAATCAGCTGGAGGGAGTGCAGAGGAGAACAATGACGTTGACTGATCTCAGAAACATGGGCTCCACAGAAAGACGAGACTAACTGGGTCAGCAGAGTCTAAAGAATGAAGGAGTGATAACAGCCTTCAGATTTGTAAAAGGTATCCCTAAAGAGAAAGAGAATAACCTCTTTGCCATGTCCACAGGACAAGAAGTACAGAGCTTAAATTGCAGCTGCTGGTGGTTTTTAAAATCAGGTTAAAAAAGCATTTGTTGGGGCTGGTAAAAGTGTCGTTGACCCCTCCTTGGGATGAGGGTGATTTGGATGACCTCTCAAGTTTCTTCTGGTCCTCTTTTGCTACATCACAACCATTGACATACAATCCTATTGTTGATTTATTTTGCTGTATTTGCTAGCATACTGAGTGTTGGGATCACAGACAAGCTTTGCTAAATGTCTTTAGAAATTGCTGTTGGATTCTGGTGTAAGGGTATGTGGAGTGTGAAACTGTTTATTCCATGAAGAAAAATTGTCTGACTAAGGGATTCACAAACAAAAAAAACAAACAACCCCCCCCCCCCCCCACACACACACACACAAACACAGGAAAACAAGGGGGGAGGGGGAAGAACAAACATTTACAGAGAAGCAGAGAACCTGATCAATTGGTGGAAACAGAGACAATGTCCAAAAACAGTTGTGCTAATCGATAAGAGGCAGAATGTGGGAACGTTTATTTCAGCAAGGCTGTCTGAATAAGGATTTCTAAATCGGGGTAAGAAGAAGAAAAGGGGGAGCAATTAGCAAGATGCTGAGATGTAGACCTGACAAAGCAAAAAAGGAGACAATGACAAGAAGCAAACCTCCCAGTCACACTGGTTGATGGGCTATCAAGCTACAGGCGACGCTTCCAGGAAGATCAACCTGGACTTCGCAGCTGATAAGTCTGTGAACCAGGTGGGCCCAGACAGGGAGGGTGCAGAAACTGCAGAGCTCTGCAACCCCATGGGGGTGTGCAGGGGCAGGGGGAGCAACGGGAACAAAAGGGGGATAGGTAGAAAAGGGTATAAAAGGGCCAGCTGCGTGTAAAACAAGGCTGGTCAGTACACTTGTCTGGCTGCACCCTGCGCCTGATCACTGCAGTCTGTCCTATCTTCTTATTTTTTCTCATTAAATCTTTTCTTAACTCTCTGCCTGTGTATTTGCGCTCCCTCTCCTGTGTGTGCGTGTGTGCAAGGCAGGCTTGGGATCTGGGCAGGGGTGCTGAATGGACAGAGGGGCCGTGTCAATACCGGAGGGATCCGTGAATATGCGTGTGCTTGTGAACCTAGAGAGTCGTCCGTGTGCCTGCACTAGTGAGTGTCTGTCTCTAGCAGCCGGAGAGGAGGAAGGGGTCTTGTTGTCAGTGTTTTAAAACGTGAGTCCTGTGTGTAAGCGCTGCTGGAAACAGCCCTTGGTGGGGCAGCCTATGTGACCGGTCATGCCAGTGTCCCGTCTCTGTCTGTGTGTGTCTGTGTGTCTTTGTATGTGCTCAGCTTTGCTACTGTTGAACCTGCAAAGGGGAAAGCTGCAGCTGCATCCCCGAGCCTGGGCAGAGGCCCTGGGTCCCAGAGGCAGCAGGGGACAGGGAGATGGGAAAAGTGGGATACCCCAGCTGGAGAAAGCACACAGTCAGGTTGAGACCTGAGACGGCTTCTTGGGCTCAGGCTTCGTGGTTCTGGCTCAGGAAGCCCAGAAGCTGTATTGGTCTGACTCCAAGCACAAGGTGCTGATGCCACTAAACGCGACTGGGTGTCTCTGTTACCACAGCATCATTTGTCCACACAGAAGCTGGACCGTGGTCCAGAGTTTGCCCCCATACCAGCTTTGCTTGACCAGACATTGCTGCCCTTGAGGTACATTAATCTGAAACATCAAGTGGGAAAAGAGCATTTGGGGGGCACCTGGATCAGTTTCTTAGTTATTTGCTCCCCTGCTGTGTTTGCCAGCTCCTCAGGAGTGAGTTGTTTCAGGTGTGCCTGTTAAATTGACAGTGACTGACATTTATTGCTGGCACCAAGGGATTCCCTGTCATTTGAGAGCTACTGGGACCTGTCTAAAAATCATACTTCTCACTTGCACCTTCCCATCCAACTCTTCCTTCAGCTGGTGTTTTCTAATATGATCAAAGCATTTACCCATCACATATTCTCTCTTCACTTTGTTGCTCGTGGGGTCTGATGAATAGCCCTCGTTATTATTCTGCGCCTGCAGGTCACCCAGCCACAACACAGTGCCTGCACAACAGTGACAACTGAATTATAACAATTCCTCTGCTTCCTTTGCAGCACGGATGTAATATTTATGGCACTATTAATGCACAGCGCTGTCAGGATTTTTAAACGGAGAGTAACTCACCTGTCCCTGTCACACATGCATGTCCTCTGTTTTTCAGAAGTGTTAGGAGAATCCTTATAAATTTTTCTCTCTTAATAGTCTTCTGCCATGAAGCCCAAGTCAAAAATGGCAGGCTCCAGGACAGGAAAGCCTGATGGATCTTTCTGTAGAGACAGCCAAGATAAAACTTTCAGCTGTTCTGCTTAAGAAAGGAACTTAGCCTTCAGGCCACAGAGACCTGTAAACATTTTTTTTTCCCTTTATCTCCTGATTTTAAGCAGGATTTAAGCTTCTAAATATCTTCCTGGATTTGTCCCATAACATTACAGGACACCTGGTACTTGGCAAAACCTATACATGATGCAAAACTCACTCTGTTGAATCAAAGGGACCAAATGATGCTGAGATACTTATGCTGGGTTGGATGTCAGCTATCTCCCCAGGGCCAGTCGTGGAGCTGGCATCAACTCTGCAATTGTGTGCTTTGCCTACATTAGCAGAAAGATGACTGATTGCCCTTGACCATGAGTGATCTGGATCATATTTGTGCTGCCAAGGGATGGAAAAACACAGACATTTGGCATGAATGAATATGGCAACTCAACTTTAAGCTCCAACCACTTTTGAAATAGGACATAGACCTTGCTAACACAAAAAACTCTTTGCATTTATAACCATATGTGCAAACTGCTCCTGTGGCCAGTGAAGATAAGCCAGAAAAAAAAAGATTTTCTTTTGCTAGTGTTAAACTGCTTCAGAGAGCAGAATAAATTCTAGCTGTGGATACATCCCATGTGGGTGGGACACACTAAATGCATCAGAACCAGGCCCTTTGGAGTTCCTTAGTAGTTAGATGAGATCTGGTTGATACAGCTGATGGAGTTTCTACTCACCCCAAAGCAAAAACTAAAACAAACCATAGGATTTAGAGCTTGGAAAAGCCTGCTCCGCAGCAACTAGGAGGAAAACAAACTCACATGGGGAACATCTATATTGCTGCTGTTGAAGTTAGGTGAGATGCACCTTTGGTTCTCCTTGGCCCTGGACTCTTCTGGCAAATACTGTTGGTGATTGAAGTGGTCATCTCTCAAACTTGTTTACTTGTCTTTTCCTGCATGAAGGTCCTACAGCAGAGCTGGCTAATAGACAAAAGAGCACTCCAGTCAGACCAAATCATTGTCTTGCCAATGGGACTGTTCTTCTAGGCTACTTTTTGCAGACCACTTAGCTACCATCCCACCTGATTTTAAATAAAGGCAGCTGATTTTGCCTGAAGCTGATGAGGGACCATGGACATGAATTGTTCTGCAGCAATATGGTGGGGCCTTACACTCCAGCTGGTTATGGTGGTAAGGACTTATACCTACAACCAAAGGGGTTTACTCTCACAGTAATTTGGGGAAAAAAATGTTTGACCATTTCCCACCATCACTGCTTTTCCAGCAGAAATTTTGGTGACCAGTGACCTGCCTGTGGAATTGTAAGTCATTTAGGTACTTCTGGATCGCTCTTCCTAAGCCTTCTCCTGCACTTTCATATAAAACTCCAAGAAAGAGCTGAGAGAAAGCTGCAAGGGAAGGAAAGTGGATGTACAACTGGCCCTCCTCCTAATTTGTCACGAGAACTTGCATTTATTTTTCTGCTTAAAAAGCTGGTTATTGAATTTCTCTCATGTCTTTGCACTGACCTGGACAACAACCATCCTCTATTATAGTTACTGAAATAAATCTGGACTCAGAGAGACACACATACCAGTCGTGATGGACATTTCATGGCACTATCTTCCGCTACCCCTCAGCTCAACTCTTTTAAAATGACAAACCTGCATTTAGGAAAAGGAAATTTACTGTGTCTTTTCTGTGCAGATGGTGATAAGCGTGAGTTAGCATTTGTAAGCTTATAAGCACATATGGTTTTGTACATATCAATTAAGGCAGTTGGCTAATCACTCTAATATCATTACTGATTCATCTGTATGCCTTCAAATAGGCATTTATGCTCAGCCTGCTGTTTTTTGTACGTATGGACTGGATTGTGCAATTCTTCTTGTCACCATTTGTAGTCAATAACATTTCCTTGGCACCAAAGGGATTAAAAGGGTACGTTTCAGAACTGTGTGGGCAAGTCGTTTGGCCCATGCCTTATGTATAAGGCATGCACATAAAATATTTGTGCGTGTGTGGTTTCTTTTTAAAGGTTCTGCTAGTCATGCCGTGGGCTGAGTGACAACAGCACTATGTCTGTGCACATGGGACATACATGCAGACTCATGTATGCACTCATCCTGCTGTTTGTGAGCTTGCTGTGCACAGCCACACATCCTGACCCTACCAGCCTCACCTCACAGCCCTGACTAGGCTCACCATCATACCTCCACCTCCAGCCGCCCTGACAAAGCTAATCTTCTCACCCCAGCCTCTCTAGTGTCCATGCAGGTACAATATATCCCCAAAACAAGAGCTTAAATACCCACCACCACCGCCCTGGCTCTCTATGGCTTACCTCCAAGCCCAGTGCTCCTGCTTGCCAGGCTGTGATCTCAGCATGGCATACCTCCCTCGCTTCCCTGCCCATGCACAGCTCTGAGCTTGCACCCCTCCTCATGCTATTTCCTTTCCTGTTGCCATCTGGATCAAGTTTCTCCTGTGTCTAGACAGCATCCCTGTGATCTGCACCCTCCAGAGGCAACCCCAAGAGCTGGCAAGAAAGGCATGGTTTGGTCATGCCCATGATTGTGGATTTTAGCTGTGCCTTCCCCTCAAGAGCTATTGCTCTTGAGGCTTTGGAAACCACCTGCTCCCTTAAAATAGGTGTCTTGATAAGTGCCAAGCCATCCGAGTCTCTGTTTGGACTTTGGGAGATGTTCAGGATCCAAAAAATCATGTGAGCTATAGCTGGTAGAAGGTTTCAGGAACTGGATTGCTCTTGGATGCTGTAATGAAATGATGTGGGTCCTCCCCTGGCATAGGAAAATGGGACTGGGGGCTGCCTGACCTGCAAGGCCACCCATCAACCAGAAGACATCCATCCCCACTGCCCTGACCCCACAGAGCTCTCAGGGCTTGTTGTCATGCCTAAACCCCTGCATACAGGCTGGGAAATGACCGGCTCTGTAGCAGATCTTAAAAAGGAGCCATGGGGATTTTTTGGAGTTTTACTTTCAGCCCACAGTCCATTTTCACACTACACAAACACTTTTTGTTCTTTTTCCCTTTCCTTTCCTTTCCTTTCCTTTCCTTTCCTTTCCTTTCCTTTCCTTTCCTTTCCTTTCCTTTCCTTTCCTTTCCTTTCCTTTCCTTTCCTTTCCTTTTTCACTTTTCAAGACTTCATGTCCCCTTGTATTAATTTCCAAGTGAATGGTGCCACTCCAGAGCCAGGAACAGAAGTATTTTGAAGAACATTTTTTGTTCTTCAAAACAGAACAGTTTTTTTTTTTTTTCATCTTTACCTCTGTCTTCAAATTGCTCTTAAACCTCAAGAGTTCCTTTTGTCCATTTTTTTAAAATAAACTGTTTTTCTTCCAAAAATTATTTCTGGATTTGATGTTGAATAGCTCTCCCTATCCAGGCAAAAAACTTAAGTTCCCAGAAGAAAGAAAACTAAAAAGGATGTAAAATTTGTGACTGGTTTGCTCCCCCAGCTGTGGTCCAAAAGAAAATTTTTATGCTAGTTCTTCACAGGAGATTATTTATAGAATTTTGCTAGCCACAGTGTTACAGCTGCTACCAAGAGGTTGCAGGATGGTATTTTTTGCACCCTACCTAGAACCTGGCCCTGTGATTTCCTCATCATCCCCACTGAACTGCATAATGGAAACTGCATTATAGCTATAGCAAAGTGAGGGTGAAACTGATAGGTCTCTAAATGCCCAGCACAGAGCTCTGCTTTTGAGCAGTTGCATGAGGGTTTTCTTGTAGCACAAGATTTTCTTGTAGATTTTATTTTGTTCCTAGAGCTCCGTCAGATGAACTTCCAGCTCCCCTCATCTCCACCAGTACTCAGCCCTTAGTTAGCCACTCAATTAAGTAGGCTCTTGTTGACCTAGAGGGACCTGAATCCTCTTAGCGCCGCACATTGGCAGTTCCTGCCGACATTAAGTGAAACGGGAGGTGCAAAGTGCTTTGGAGACTGGATCCAGTGAGAAACTGGGACAGGTTTCTGTTTTCACATTTATAATTGCCCTGTGTACAAATTAGACCTAGCTAGCAAGTGGGTATTTTCTTATGACATTTTTCAAAAAAAAGTGAAGGGGAGGTGAGCAAAACTGTTTGGCAGAAAATGCTTGTGCTTTTGACAAAAACTTTAAATGCTCCAGATTGGAGGTGATACCTAATGAGCGTAGTGTAGATGTATCACACTGCCACTTTGGCTCTGCAGTGTGACCATGTCTGCTGGGATGGATCATCGTGTCCCCATGGGGGTGCCATGGGGCTCACCTGGCTGTGGCACCGCATGAAAGGGGTGATCTGGCTGCTGGCTTCGCTGACACTGAGGCATGGGAGCATGAGGAAACCAGGCTGTGTACAGCACCGTAACAGCACTTCTGAATCAAAGTGCCTTAGTCGTAGTCTGAAAAAATATTGTGCTTGTATATAAATTCTTTCAATGCTAAATTAAAATCTCTGTGGAAATCAGACACTGGTGAAATATTTAATAGAAATTTAACTCAAACATTTTTTTCATCAGAAAATTGATTTCATTTCAGCCCAGGGCAAATCTTGCTATCTTGATTAAATGAGGCAGAGAGAATATTTGCCAGTTGCTCACATCTCTCCAGTCCCTCATTTAGCTGTGTGCTTTTGGAGGGCAGAGGTTTCTTGCATGACATCTTTGCATCCTGGCTACTTCGTGACACAGGTCTGAACCCATCTGAGGCCGTTTAGGCTATTTTTGCCAAGACCTCTAAGACCCTTACTGTTCACTGAAATAGAGTGTTTTGGATGAGACGTTTAAAAATCACAGCCTTGCCAGCTTTCTAAGGACATCAGCTCCTGGTTTCCTCTCATGTAAGTGTAGCTACTGAAACACTGGGCACTTCATTTGAAGTAAATGTCTCCTCTCCAGGCAAGCAGTGATGGGCACCTCCTGGAGAGCTGCTGTTCTCATCTGTTTTAGGAGGGAATAATCGGAAGTGCTTATCTCTCTTCATGGACTAGAGGGAGAGCTTAATTTGTAGATGGATGATGTCAGGTGAGATAAATCAGACCCTAACTGGTCTGAATTTTGAGCCTGTGTTCATTCTCCCTGTGACTTCCTGGGCCCAAGGTGTGGTTACACTGGTGTGGAGTGCATTTCTGTAGACAGATTAAAAGGGTCCAAGAAATGTAAATGCATTATTAGCAGTAATAACTTAGCTTTCCGCATCCCTGTAAAAGTTGCTTCTTCCTCAGTGGGTGCTGGTGCATTAACAACGGTTTTGGCATTACCAGACATTGAGAGTTGCAATCTTGAATTGGAACATTTTCTTGATGGAGTAATTTGTACAGAACACTCACAGAAAAAACACCTGCTTGCTTGAAACTGAGCCTCACCCATGGTTTACTTTGAGCAAAATTAGTCTGGGGTAGAAATCCTGCAGTCAAAACATGGAGAACAAGAGGGTGTGTGACCTCTATTGCAGTTTCATTTTTAAAGGTAAGGCTCTGTGCATCTCATACAGTTATAAAATGCTTATTGGTGTTCTGGGGAGGTCTGCTCAGCCCCCAGGGTGCCCCTTGCGATCAGACTTGTTCCAACAACTTTTTTCCATTACCATCTCCTGCTTGTCCTACACTTGTCCCGTGGGATGGGGCAGCCAAGCAGTGGCTGAAGGCTGGGGAAGAGGTGCCCAGCTGTCCGCCCTATTTTTGTTATTAACAGGGTTTACCACGGGATTCCCCAGCCACAGAAGACCCATCTCAAAAACTCTGTCCCAGGTATCCTGCCCAGAAGCCAGGCCATAGGTTGCACATGCTGATGGCGGGTGCTGGGGTGTGCTCACAGCCACACGTCTGCTTTGTGTTTTTTCCCCAGTGCCAGCAGGAAGGGCTGCTTTCCATCCCAATCATCCCTGGGGCTGGGCCAGTTAGTGAGGAAATGGGGCAACCAGCACTTTGTCCCTCTGTCATTGATTGTCCAGCTGGGATTGCTCACATATGGCAACTCTGCCCTTCTAAAATCCAGGCTCGCTACAAAATGGCTGTGTATTTTCATGAAAAGCCTTCAGAGATATACTGCATAATGACCCGATTTCATGGCTAATGTATATTTCATGTTAGGGTTGCTGCACCTCAAGTTTCCACACAAAACCTCTGAGCTTTGTTCTCATGGTTACCAACGTGTCCTCTGAATCCCTCAGTAAAGTGCATTAGAGTGGTACCCACTGGAAATATTATACCCAAACTTTAGGAGACCAGGCCATTATCATGCTCCATTTTCACTGGCTTCCTCATTCTCCTCACAGGAAAAACAATTTCTTCAGAGCTGAAACCTGGCTCAGAGCATCCCTCACAGAGACTGAATTCAATAAAAATTCACTGCAGACATTTCTGACTTAGAGAAATACAAAATAAAACAAAGCTTGGCAGGTTTGGATTTCTTGGGGGATGCATTTATAAACTCAGAACTCTTTTGTCTTGGAAAATGAGTTCTTATGAAGAAATGGATCACTGATGTACATCTCTTTTATTAAAGAAAGAACCATAGAAATTAATGACAATACAGAGATAAATGGATTATACTTTAATTATTTTTTCTTTTCCTTTAGAAAATAGGAATTGTTCTGAAAAACAAAAGCAATGTTTACGGATTTTGCTGGATTTCAGTCTTGGAAAGGACACTTACTGGTGACTCTGGCCTGCCAGAAACCATATTGCTCATGTAAATAATTTTGTCTCGAAAGCAGATTTTTCTTTCATAAACCTAATGGCTTCTGACTGATTAAAGATACATATTTTAAATCCTTATCAGGAGAAAGGTCAGTCATACAGTGATGTGATTTTATTTGTAGAGATCCCACTTAGTATAATGCCTGATGAAAGAAATTCAGTTTAACCTTTTGAATGACTTTGGGAGCCTGAAGAAATGTCATGATGCTGTTTCCTTTAGGCATTGTCATCTTCAGACTCTTTCACATCCCATCTCAGCTGCCTCATCTCTCTGTAACAGTTGCTCATGAGAAATACGCCTGCCTTTCTTCATAGTTTGTTGGCATTAAAAAAAAAAAAAGACCTCAAAGAAGGTCTTGTTCCTCTTTATGTTCATGTTCTGTCCAACTTTGCTTATAACTCACCCACTTCTGTGCCTGCCCTACTGAGCATGATGGCCACATATTTTTGGTACAGAGAACGTGCTTACCTCCAAGGAGAACAGGAGTACAAAGAAAAGAAATTGGCTTTCAAGGAAGCCTTGCACTTCTTCTCCAGGTAATTACACTCCTGATTGCCTGTGGGTTTTGCTGCTTGCTATTTTAATAGCCCCATGTTCACATTTTGTTCACTGTAACAGGTTTTCAGCAGGTTGTGCCAATAGAGCAAATGTTGCCTGAGGTGGAGTAGTCCCTCTCCTAGGCTTTGCTAGAACTGGATGTTGTTGCAGCCACTAATCAAAGAGGCTGTCTCCTTTTTCCTGTTTCCTAAGAGTGTTTCTTCATAGGTGTAGTCCTCGTAGAAACTGCAGTGCTGTTTGCTGAAAGCCTCCAATTTGGTGTGAAACTATTCTGCTTACTGAAAGCATCCAACCAAGCCAAGCATCCAACCTTTCAGCACTGGAGCACAAGGGCACCAGACAGCCTCACTGTCCCTAAGCAAAGAAAACCAAATCATTGCTGTGTCCCCCCATGCCTCCAAAGCAGCTCCCCATGGCTTCAGCAGCTGTGAAAGTGGCTGCTCAAGTGAGGTCTGTCGTCTCCCTTCTTATAGCTGTGGTGCTATAGCAGTAATTTTTAGCCCACGGTCATATATTGCTGGGGTACTGAGGACTACTTCCAGGGGTATGTTAAAACCAGCCAAGAGAACTACCGTCAGCAGTTGGCCTACGTCCATCTTCTAGGCTTACTGGTCTTCCCCAGAAATTATGAGGGGGTCCATGACAGATAAAACCACAGGTTGAACACCCACCTCCCCAAGCTACCTGGCAGAAATTCCACAGTCCTCTTTTTTTATTATTATTATTTTTTTCGCTCCTTCAACCTTTCTGGTATATTAGTAGCATATTTTCCCCCTAGTGTGAGGGTCAAAAGTGAGCTTTGGGAGCACGTAAAATGAAATCCACCATGTTGTTTTGGACTCTGACAAGTGGCAACAGAAGAGCTAGACACTTCCCAAGAGCTAAGGTACTTCTCCCTTTGCAGAACTGGATGTCTCTGACTGGCTGCTTGGTTTAAGGAACCACTTGCTCTGATTTAAACTGAATTTACAAGTCCTGAGGTGCCACTGAATGACCAGTGATTGAAGTGCGACTCCAGAGCTGATCTGCTCAGACCTTCGAGCACCTAGGGGAGCAAACACCAGTGACTCCTGCCCAACACTGCCTGCAGCAGTTCCCCTTTGGGTGGCTTCTCCCACACGCCAGTGGTGGTCATACATTCCTTGGGGAGCGCAGGCAGGAGGAGCACTGCCTGGGGTGGGGGAAGACACCATCGTACTTAGGCTGTCCAAGGGAAAAGAGCGTCAGCCCTCTAATTCCCACCCCAGGTGCCCGTTCCTTCCCCATCCAAGGAAGCTGTGGCTGTTCAGATTTTGGGAAAGGCTTCTCATCCACGTGACCGAACCTGAGACCTCTCCTTTTTCCATCCTCTTCCCCTCCTGGTTTCCTACAGGCTGGCCCAAGGCACTCTGGTGTTCAAAGAACAGGGACACCATGCAAAGCTTTATGACTACTTTTGTAGCCATTTCCTTCAAATACTCTAAGCACGAAATTGCATGCTGCTCCTGCAGATGGGGGCCAAATGTTACTGCTGAAAGTATCGCTGACGTCTCTGCTGAATTTGGCCCAGAGACTTCCAAGAAAATTTAATCTGCCTACTCCAAGCTACATTTAGCACAAGCCAGTCATTTGTGACTGTAGCTTATAAATACTCTCAACTACTGGCATACACAATGGGAAATATAATACATCTTATCTGAGGGCCAAGTGTTCATTATATATTGCGGTCATTATTCATTTCCATTGTAGATCCTAATGGGGCTTTAACGCTTGCTGGGCCATTAGCCCAGCTAAAGGTCCCAGATTTCCTTGGCATGCCTATCATCTGTTTTATCTGATGCGTGGTTCCTGGCTGGTATGTACACAAAGGGGAACTGGGCATCACAAAAGGAAATTCACGCTTATTATTATGTCTCACAGTTCATTACAATGTCATAGTTCATTTTTTTTCTGTTTTCTTCATTGAGTTTCTTGTAGCCAGACGAGGATCATTAGCTTCTGAAATGAAACATTTTTATTAAGCTGATCTGCACTGCGCCTTCTAATCTTCAGATAACATTGCCAAATTAGGAAGCCATAATCGCTTCTGTGTTTGTGTTTAATAAATATTTCAACACTGCTCGATAAGGCTGACACTACTACATTAAGGACACTTGGAGCCATGTCCTACTGACTCACTGCTCTGTCTCTTCCCTTCAGAAGGTGGTGTGTGAGGCTGAATCATACCACTCTAGCTGTGTGTACATGCGGTTGAGCAGGGAGACTGCTGGCATGACAGGCATGTCCCTTGTTAATCTGATGGAGTGAAAATGTGAGTGATAATTAATCATCTTCATTCATTGCCTCCAAAAACAGCCAGTTCCATCCTCACCATGAAAGGAGAATTGCTGTGAGCTTAGCTTCTCTTCCCCTCTCTGAAATTTCAAAAGGTAAAGAAAATGCCTTTTGGCATGAGCGTAATGGGAAACTACTACAAACATACATACATTTTCCAGTGGCTGGACTGGCATTAGCAGCTCCTGCCTCCTTCACTCTTAGCCAGGGGTTCGTGAGAGTTCACTGCCTCCTCAGGTCTTCCTATGTCTGCAGGACCATGTGTGGAACAGGCACAGAGATGGATTTGGCTAAAAAAAAAGCCAAAACAAAAGAGTAGAGGACTATTTCCCTTCTCTGTGGGCTTGCAAATAGCTGTACCAGAAGAAATGAGAGGTTGCAACAGAGCTGGGATGGAGCAGATTGGCTGAGCTTGAAGTGCTTTAGGGTTGCTGCAGTCATGCTTGTGGGTGTGATTCTCTGACCAGCCTAATGCCTGGTTGTGCGGAACCACTTACAGCTGACAGACAGCCATCCTGATCTGTTAGTAAGTATCTTTAACTCATTTTGCACTGTGATAGAGGGCTAAAGGAGTGTATGATGATGGGGTCCAGGCCTTCACTTGCAAACGTAATGGACATTAAAGGCTTGTTATGTTCAGGGGTGGCAATCGGGTTGGTGCTGGGTCATGGCCAAGAGACAAATTGGACCAGAGCAATGGGCACAAGCCTGAAGGCACTAATGAAACACCAAAATGTTTTCAAGCCCAAGTGCAGCCATGACTGCCATCTCCTACCTGTCTACTGGGTCCAGGCCAGTCATTCATCTTTTGTGTTGAACTTTCGTCAGCCACATGCCTGAAACATCCGTACAGCTAGAAAAGAGCCCAGACCAATCTCAGTGGAGCACCTTGCTGAACCCAGAAAAAAGGAGTCACACTCAGGGACTCGATGTAGCTGCCATGTGCGCAGTGGGAAGCCTCCTGTTGCTGTCACTCCGGGGAAAGGCAGAAGGAGCATCCTCTCCAGCGAGCAGTGGCAGCATGGCAGCACCGAGCTGAGCTGCTGTCGTACACCCAGCTCTCACTGCTGCATACTTGTGGGAAGAGCTCGGTGGTGGACACACTGAATTTTACCCATTCTGTCAATACTAGCGTTTCCTGTCTTTGTGTCTAAGAGGACCATGGAGGCATGTGCTGTATCTTCCCTAGAGACTTTCTATCTTTATGCTATGCTGTCCTCATGGAGGTCAATGAACCACTTATAACTGTTGTCAGAGGGAGAAGAATTTGGGCCATACAGTCACAGGACAGAAAGTGACTTCATAGACTATCATCAAATCCAGTCTTCTACAATCAGAAACAACTACATCCCTTAAGTAATATGTCAAACTCCACCTTGAAATCAGACAGGTTTCTTTGCCATCTGTTCCAGAATCCACAACCAGTTTAATTAGAAGAGAAAGTCTCTTGTTACTCAACACTACCATTACAATGATCATTTTGAACCTTTACTTAATCATCTTTCTGATTCTCCCCACAGACTGGATGTTCAGGTATCTTGCTGCTGACATTTCCACTCAAAACTTATTTGTGGTGCAATAATGCAGGCACAGTTTCTCATCAGCACTTGCAGTGATGGAGACCTGATTAAACCTCACTTGAAAGTCAGGCCCTCAGGTCCTAATCCACACGCTGGCATGTATCAGGGGTGGAAGCTTGTTTACCTGCTCTCTGAAATGCCTCTTCACATTGACATTCGCTTAGTGTCTTCGTCACCCCAGCTCTGATTTTTTTTTCTCTCCAGTGAATCATTTATGCACTTTGCTGCTATCAAAGAAAAGTCTTCATTTTCAGCACACTGTCAGAAGAAATTCCTTTGAAAAAAAATGTTACTTAGGCAAGCCTTTCAAATGAAAGCAAAATACCTAGCGTCACTCCTGCTCCTCAGGTTTATAAAGAAGAAAGACCTTTTTATGTAATTTTCTCCATCTTTCTGCCTCTGTTTATTCTATTTATTTATTAGTATTTTCTCCAGGGCCAATTCAATATTTTTTTATAATGATGTTTCCAATGCATTCCTCTGGGGGGAAAATTATTCCATAGGCTGCAGTGGTCTGCTCTTTCTCTATGTAGAGTAGTTGACAGTTACGATGTCTCCTTCCTAGGTAATATCTATTGCATACTTTATCCATCTTCAGTCTTTGTCATCTAGCAAATGCCTATATAACTTCAAAAACCTTCCCACAGGAGTCAGTACGTGCTACACATAGGCTGTCATAACCACACCTAAGCCTGGGAAGTAAGAAAATTGGCCTGGTTTTGCTGGATTTCTCACTGGTTTCATAGCTCTGTTTTGAACTCTCTGACTACTTATCAACATCTTTTTCAGAGAAGGAGTGATCTTAGCTGAAGAGTGGTTGTATTAAGAGCATCACTCTGCCAGTGCAATTACACACGTTAATTTTCTGTGTGGAGAGGTTGTCTGAGAGTGGGTGAGCCCATTACTGTGAAAGAGAGAAAATATCCTGTCTTCCAACATAACATCCCTGCTGAAGCAGCCCAAAATGGTATTAATCTGTATTTGTCTCTAAACCTCGTTGTAGGTTAACATTCCCTGAGCATCATCACTGCTCAATCTCTTGGCATTGCTGCTGCTCCATGGACTGCTCCTTCTGGTGGGATATTTTTATTATGCATAACTGATCTCCTTGCGTAATTGCATTCTGCCGGTGAATCTACTTCTCTTGGTCAGTGAAGAACGTGGACTGTAAAGGACTGTGTGGGTCACTGAGTGCAATCCTTCCCAGTTCCAGGCAATTGTGACCTAGATTTAGAGTGCCAAAGGGTCCCAGAACAGGAGCTTGTGCCTTTCCACACATGTATCCCAAACACCCCCCAGCTCCCTGGAAAAGGAATTTTTAATCCCCAAACCTCAAGACTGTTAGCGTGGCTATAAAAAAAGCAGTGTTGGACACTATGGTAAAAACAGTGTTGGACAGCTGCTGTCCCCCAAAACACTAAGCCTCAAAGTTTATAGGGGTTCATGGACTGAATGATCAAAGCAAAGGGCTCCACAGAGTGTTTGTGACTGAAACAGGAGACCAAAGGTGGTTTTGGTGATTGCTGGTCATACCAGCCTGTGGATCCATCCTTACTGTGGGGAGCATTTAGAAAAGGAAAGGGAATAAAACCAACCAACATATCAATCTGTCACAAAACACTCAGCATTGCCAGCGGGTCATTGGAGGTCCTCCAAGACATGGGGTCTAGTGGTATCAACATACCAAAGACTCACTGCAGCTTGCAAATGATTTTTCTGGTACTCGTGCTGTGGCCTTGCTGCTGTCTTCAGTGAAAAAGGAAATCTAATGCTGGGAAAATAAAAGGTAATTCTATAAAACAACTATTACTTGTTGTGTAGATGAAGACAGTCATGCTTAAAAAAAGCCACTAGCTGTGGTATGAAAAGCATGTTTATTACAAAATACAAATGCTTTCAGAATTTGCTGAGCCTTCCCAATGCAGATGGCCTCAGGATGCAGGCATGAAGCTAAAATAGGTAAAATTAGACCTTGGCTTAGGACTGAGAGCTTCCCCGAGTGTTTAGCCTGCCTGATGAGGAATATCAAACCCAAAATGTGGTCACTGCCCTGGATGGACCTGAGCTGATTATTTACAAAACATGCACAAAGCTCCATTCCTCTGCACACTGCTGGTAGGCCTGAGGTTGGAAAGAACATTTCTTTGCTGACAGCTCCCGGCCTTCATCCTCCCTCAGCCCAAGAACTTCTTGGTTGCAGTGACTCTGTAAACCCTTCTCTGTCGGATCCTCACTTGGGTGACATTCCCAACCCTTGATGTGTATCTGTCTCCTGTTCAGGGCTGGTGGGACTGGGTTTGCTTGGAGACGATGGGCAGAATGGTAAGGTGCCCATGTAAGGTAGCCAGGGGCTGTGCTGCAAACTCTGCATCCTCTGCAGCTTCTCAGCTTTCTCCAGCCTCTTCTATCCACTTTCCCTACCTTGGTGTGGAAACAGGCTTCTGGACCTTCCCCTCTCTAACACAGACCCGTCATCCCTGGCTGTTTGCATTCGGCCACATGGAGACATATGCCATGCTGGGTGTTTTGAGCAGCAATTCCCATAGTTTCAGCTATTTCAGTTCACGTGGGAGCAACTCAGCTTCTGCAACACACCCGCACAAAGAGCATCTCTCACATCCACCAGCTGAATGGTCTTTACCCAGCCTCTGGCAAAACAATATCTTTGCTTTGCAGTTCATTTTTACTGCCCTCCTGATAACAAATGTAAACCTTAGTTGTGTGTATGTGATTAAGCTCTGATGGAGGCACACAGCGATGGCTCCTCACGCATCAGAGCGCTTGTAGTGGGTTCTTTGTCTTCTGCAGTTTCTTTAGTAAACACCGCATAGTGTCAGACAGAGATTTAATGCTTTGTACTTTAGCATCCCCCATTGCCAGTGAAAGCAACCTTTCAGAAAAATCAGTTTGTTAGGGTCTTGCTAGCTCACTGAGAACACAAAGTGACTTGTGTCATGGCCTCCTCCTGCAAGCCCCAAACCTGACCTGAACACAGGAGCGTGGTGTCTGGGGAAATGAAGAAAAAATGAGTAACACTAAATAATCACTCTCTCTATTTTCCCTTTCCATCCTGCAGCAAAGTGCTCTGACCCTCACAGGAGGGTCATCCGACTGTGCTACATTTCTTATTTCTGGAATTGCTGTTCCATCCTGTTACAAAGCCAAGCACTAAGAGAAGGGAAAAGACCTTTTTTTAGACCAAGCATAAGTAATTTGGGAGAAGAGGAAACAAAACCTGGGGAAACAAAGATAACCTATAACGACAGGAAACTATTTCTGAGCATCTGGCAACCTCAGGAAAGACAGACTTTCCAAATTAGGAACCAAATCCTGAGGCATTTGGGGCCAGTAATGATGCTTTTGTACTCCCAATCCATGAAGATTAAAACAATTACGGATTGGAAATAGTGCATTTATTTACTGCCATTTTTAATGATAATGTTCATAACCTTGTTTGGTTTAAAGTGTTATTTCATTTTGTTGATTACATTGTTCTAAGTCTGCAATATCCTAAGGTTTAACAATCGTGCCGTGTCTTCACACTTTTATATCCATAATGAATTTTTGCTTGCAAATAAAACACCAGTGCTTTGGCTTCCAGAAACCTCTGAGGCAAACATTTTATTACATCATGAAATTAATTTTTATTACCCTTCTGTTCTGTGAGGCAGAAACACAAAGCAATATGAAAAAAAAAAAATCAACCGAAGTGGCCTTTTCAGCAGCTTTGCAGCCAGAATTTCTTTGTAAATCTCAGAGGCGATATGCTCTTCAGATCGATGAGCAAAACCGAGGGGGTAATGACACATTGTATGAACTGAGCCTACTAAAAAACTCTCCGCGGTATGGGAGCATTAACTGTTATGGGACTGCACGGACCATCCTGCTGACTCGCTCAGAACCATGATGGAGTTTCTGCCTCATATGCTAGCGGGAGGTGCACACATTAGCGTCTGCTTTTGCGCGGTCAGCGTGTGAGCTGACCAGATACCGCATTACTTTTTGGGCCAGCAGACTTGGAGCCCTGCTGCAACATCTGTTGCAGCTTTCTGGCCTGACAGCTGCGGCAAAACGCTGAATTACAGAGTTTGAAAGAAGATTATTGTGTTTACCGTCCCCATTTTCAGGAGGGCAGGAGGTGTCAGGTGAAAAATGCATCCAGAGGCAGCGGGGCAGCAACGGTGCTGGGGTTTCAGAGGCAGCGGCCACGGGATGGCTTGCTGTGGCTGCCAGGGATGTCTGGGATGCAGAACAGATGTGCGGCTCAGACCCCTGGATGGATGCTCCTGAGGAGGTGACCTCCAGTGGCTGCAGCAGGCGTGGGGCTGGGAGCTGCTGGGATGCAGGCAGGTGCAGGAAGATGCCACCAGGTGAACTGGCTGTTTATATAGCTAATTGCCCCCATTTGTGTAGCTATTGGTCCAGGGAGGGAAGGCAGGATCAGGCTGTGGCTGGGTAGGTGAAAGGGAGGGTGTATTTGCAGCATCTGAACAATTAGATGTCTGCAGCTGCAAATGGGAGCTATGTGTGTCCTGTGCTGTAAACACAGCGATTTGTGTGTGCTCACGCATGTCCTGTCAGCGTTTGTTTAATGCTTCGGTTGCACTAGCTTTTTTCCTTTCCGTTTGTGTTTTAATGCGCAGGCACTTGCTGAAGTGCATCCACTTAGCGAGCATCTGGCCTTGCCGGGGCTTTGCACTGAACACATTTTAACCACATCTGACTTCCCAGTCAGCACTGAGAAAATTAATAGACCCAATATCCCCCTGCGCCAGGAGGGCCGGGCCTCCTTCCCTTATATCTTGTGTGTCCCACCTAGGCCTGGGGCTGCCAGGAGGTGACCCCAGGCAGCACCTTGCTTTACAGAGGGTGCATGGGGCTTTGTAAGCCTTGCAGGAGCCCCAGGGCTCTCCAGTGGCTTTTGGATGCCACCAGCTTTGAGGGTCAATTGATTGGAAATGGGAAGCCTGACTTGTGTTCGTTCAGGGAGACTTCAAAGGCTCACCTGAAATTAGGGATTTACTTCAGGATTTATATTAAGTGGAGATCTAATCGCCACAGTTATGCATTACCAGGCAAGTCACAGAGCGGAGGCAATTTGCTTCGTTGGGTTAGTATTTGGACCAGTTATGTGGAGTAAAGTGGTGTTAAAGAACAAACACAAGATCCAGTGATAGTCCATCAGGGAGCCTCCGTTAGACAATCCTTTGCTCGGTGTGACATGCCATGTACTGCAATCTGGCCTTTAGCTCTTTCCTCACAAGTCCTTAAAGGGTCAAATAATTCAAACTTCCATAGCCTCATGCTCACTGTCATGAGCCTATGTGCTGGAGATGACCCAGAGATGCCCTGACACATACTGAGATGGGTAAGTGATACAGGAGCAAAATCCCTCACCCTCAGCCCGTGCTGCCCATAGCAACACCCCGCTACCTAAGATGGTTCATCAGGCCCATTTCCAGGTCTGTTTTTTTTTTTTTTTTTTCTTCCAAGCTGGTGACTTCCTCACAAAGAGTTCTGGAGGAGGATTTGGGGACAGACTGCAGATGCTCGCTGAGTGACCAACACATGTGGACCTTGAGCTCCAGCACCTGCACGGTCCTTTTTCAAACTCTGTTTCCAGGGTGTGCTCATGCACGCAGCCTGGAAATGCTCCCTTTACAAGTCTTTGTGCTGATAAAAGCCCATCATATGAATATGCAAGAAAGCAAGCACCAAGGGAGGTTGCTGGCCAAATTCATTAGAATCTGTGAGTGACTGTTTAGGGGAACATCCTGGCAGAGCTCATCCAGCTCTCAAACTCATTAATGCTTACAGGAAAGCCATTAGGTGGGGAGAAAGTGATGGTGATTTGTTTTATCACTGATAACAGTTAGATGAACTCTGGCAATGCAGCACAGACTTAAAGCCTCATCACATGCAGTTCAAGGGACCCAGCTGAAGGACCTCAGCTTGTAGCATGGTCTGGCTACCTGCTGAGGCAGACAGGACAACTAGCTTTTTCCTGCTGCTAGCAATGACCTCCTTTTTTCTCTCTCGTGTTGCTGGAGAGGACCCTGATAACCAGTCTCCTCATTCAGGGGCCCCTTCCTGTGCCTGCAATTAGCTGAGAAGATTCTGGGCTAAAACGGACATTACCTATTGTATTGTCAGTATTTGAAGTGCCCTTTACAGGCAGGGTGAAGGAACGGGGCCTTTGCACCTCTGAAAATCCTAGTCACCCACAGTCCAGGATAGCCACTACTGATGGATGATGCAGGAATCCCTATAGACATGGGTGCAGAAGAGTCCTCGGAGGAGCTTTGAGGAAACTGGCTGAGCTCTAGGCAAGTGACAGGCTCTGGAAATAGGATTTAGTTGCCCTGGTATGATGCATGGACTTGTTTTACAGACATCTCCAGGAAGTGAGAGCTTTTGAGTGAAAAACAGACATTTCCAGTTCACCTATATGAAGGCCTTTTCAGCTTCATCAACGGAGATGAGAAAGATACTTTTGGTTCATACACAAGATGAAGGAGGTTAACAAGGAACTGTAATAGAAAGACGTATATATGTAATAAGTGAGCAGAACAAACAGACCTCCAGGTACTAGAGGCTTGTGTAACTCTTGAGATTTCATCTTTACCATTTTCACAAGTGGGTCATAGAAAGTTGCTGATGGGGTCAGCTTTCAGCTTGATATAACTCAACATAATTGATTCTAATGGGTTTCTTAGGTCATAAAATGTGATTTCCTTTAGGCTTTCATCCTGTACTTCCTGGTTATATTTCTAAAACCCTGGATAGGTCAAAAATGCATACTGAAGTGGTTCCTAATACTCAGGACTTTAATGAGACTGCTCTCTATCATTTTTACAAGATGATGATGAACAAGCACTCTAATTCACTCTACTTATTTTCCCTTATATGCACAAGCAGGGGTATATGGCATTACAACTATATAATATGAAGAGAGAAGCGTGGGAAGGCTAGGAGTTTCCAGAGTACACATTTCTTCAGTATGTACATCTAAAGAGATGACTGTGTGCATTCCCTGTTCTAAAACTACTCATTTATGGTTAGTACTCTTTGTAGTGCCTTACAATATTTTGCTGGTTACATAGGTCAATCTGTTTGCCTGCACTGCCTCTATTACTTTTGTCTCATCTTGACAAGATGTCATCTTCCTGGTAAGCATCTGCATGTGCTCAAGTGCAGTCCTCTACCTGGTGAGATCCAAAAATAATTTTTGTTTAACGTTTTATCAAAAGTAAAAATACAATACAGATCACACACACACACACACACACACACACACACACAAAGAAAGAAAGA
>VXAA01000174.1:213101-323457 GCA_013399115.1 Anseranas semipalmata
AGAAAGAAAGAAAGAAAGAAAGAAAGAAAGAAGAAAGAAAGAAAGAAAAGAAAAACAACCAACAATCAAATGTAAAGTAAACTTGTCTCGTATTTCTGCACTATTGCAAGTGAAGGTTGTTGACTTTGTGAGTCACCAAGCTGAAGAAAGTGTCCAAGTGCATTTGAAAAGGAGTCACAGTAGTGACCAGGTCTACCAACAAATTAACAGGGAGAACAAATTAAGGAGACGAGGCACCCACACAGAAGTCGAATCCAGGACTTCTGTAGAGAAAGGGGATGCTGGTGGGGTTATAAAGCTGGTGTGAGAACCACAAGGATTCTGCAACATGCATTACCACTTTGAAAGGAAGACGAGTTAATGCCTCAAGGAGGGACATCTCTGATGCCAGCTTGGAGAAGCTTCTTCCTAAACATCAGGATCGTTGTTTTGAAGGGCTCTGAGGCCCCCATTGCATGGAGGAGCAGAGGCAGAGACCAGCCTGGCAAGCGAACAGTATCCTACAAGCACTAAGTGTTACCTCAGCGTGACCTACTCCCAAGGTTTAATCAAAGTCACGCAGCAGTCCTCTCAAAGTATCAAAGGATTAGTTTAAAAGCAATGGGATCTTTTCCAAGGAGGTTATGACATTTATTATACACTATCTCTCTGCCCATGAGGCTGATCCACAGGTGTCAGAAGAGAGAAGTGAAGCTAAAAATAGTACTTGGTTCACAGACTTTACAGAAATGCAGCTCTGCCCACCCACCCCTTGGAGCCAGCAGTCCTCTCCTAGTGCTCTCCCATGGAAGCAGCAATGCTGCCCATCTCCCCAGTCTATTCAACGATACGAACTATCCTTCACTGCCTTACAGGGACCCATTTCATTTCTGAAGTATGTTCCCAGGGGGTTGCAGCCTGTCTCAAATAGCTCTCTCCATGCTCTGTCAGAGACAGAACCACAGAATCACATAAAGGCTGAAGCTGGAAGGGGCCTCTGGAGGCCATCTGCTCCAACCCCTGCTCAAGCAGGGACACCCAGAGCAGGCTGCCCAGGACCATGTCCAGGCGGCTTGTGAAGATCTCAAAGGAGGAGACTCCACAACCTCTCTGGGCAACCTGTGCCAGTGCTCCAACACCTGCACAGCAAAGAAGCATTTCCTGATGTTCAGAGGGAACCACCCATGTTTCAGTTTGTGCCCACTGTCTCTTGTCCTGCCACTGGGCAACACCGAAAAGAGTTCGGCTCTGTCTTCTTTGTGTCCTCCCTTCAGGTATTTGTACACATCAGCAAGATCTCCCCTGAGCCTCCTCTTCTCCAGGCTGAACTGTCCCAACTCTCTCAGCCTCTCCTCACAGGAGAGTCCCTTGATCATCTTTGTGGCCTTCCTCTGAACTCTTTCTGGTATGTGTAGGGCTCTCTTCTACTGGGGGGCCCAGAACTGGACCCAGCACTCCAGGTGTGGCCTGGAAGTAGAAGGATCACCTCTCTAGACCTGCTGGTGATGCTTTGCCTAATGCAGCCAAGAATACCATTAACCTTCTTAGTGGCAAGGGAACATTGCTGACTCACGTTCAACTTGGTGTCTACCAGGGCTCTCAGGTCCTTTTCTGAAGAGCTGCTTTCCAGCTGGGTGGCCCCCAAGCTGCACTGGTGCCTGGGGTTGTTCCTTGTTCCTTGTTCCTTGTTCCTTGTTCCTTGTTCCTCAATCTCAACTTCATGAGATTCTTGTCAGCCCACCTCTCCAGCCTGTCCAGGTCTCTCTGGAGGGCAGCACAGCCCTCTGGTGAGTCAGCCACTCCCTCCAGTTTTGTGTCACCTGTGAATTTACTGAGGGTGCACTCTACCTCATCATCTAGATCATTAATGAAGANGTGCCATTGTCCAGATGGTTAATGAAGGTGTTAAACAGGACTGGACCCAGTATTTACCCCTCGGGTACTCTGCTCATTACTAGCCTCCAACTAGACTTCGCACCACTGACCACTACCCTCTGGGCCCAGCTGTTCAGTCAGTTTTTGATCCACCTCACTGTCTGCTCATCCAGCCCATACTTCAACAGCTTCTCTATAAAGATGCTGACTACTCCTGATGACTTTCTTCTCCTTCCTGTGCCTGGAAATGGTTTCCAAGTTTAGCTGTTCTATCACCTTCCCAGGAACTGAGGCAAGGCTGGCTGACTTGTAGTTCTCTGGGTCCTCCTTGCCATTCTTGAAGATAGGAGTGACATTTGCTTTCTCTCTGTCTTTGGGCACTTCTCCCAGTTGCCATGATTGACCAGAGGTTATTGAGAGTGGCCTTGCAATCACATCTGTCAGCTCCCTCAGCACTTGTGGATGCATCCCACCAGGGCCCATAGACTTGTGCATGACACACAAGTAGACCACAGCCCCTCCTTGCTAGCCCTCCTTCCATCATCTCCTCACTGCTGAGCATTGCCTGCATATGTGAACGTGCAGCTGTTGCCATCCTCATGGGCTACTGCCACCAGCTTTACCACCATCCCTTTTGCTTCACCTAATCCAAGGTACAAGGCTTTTCCTTCTAGTTCTGCTCTACAAGGCAACATGAGGAATAGTATTGAGTGAGCAAATCTCTGATCTTTTTCTCCTCCTGAAGTCCTCAAACCTAAGGGAATTTTCATGCTAATCTTACCTTCTCTACACAAACCTATGAACACAAAGGTATATACCTGTAGATACACATCATTTCTGCCTGCATTCCTTGCATAGGCTTCTAATTGAAGAGTATGCTATGTTTTCTTCCAGAAAAATGTTTAGTATTTAAATTTTTCAAATTCTTCTTCTTCTCATCCTCTTCTTCTTCTTCTTCTTCTTCTTCTTCTTCTTCTTCTTCTTCTTCTTCTTCTTCTTCTTCTTCTTCTTCTTCTTCTTCTTCTTCTTCTTCTTCTTCTCTTTCTTTTTTAAATTAAAAAAAAAATGCATAAAAGATACTGTGTTGTTTGGAAATGTCTTAAGACACTTGTGCAGCACCTAATCTGAATTCCCTATCTGAATCTCAACACCCTAACTTTATTCTACCCCTATACAGGGGATGGTGGAAAAGGTGTTGTCTTCTGTGTAAGCACCTAGTCCAAGGCTCTGGCAGTGGGAGAAGCAGAGGGTAAGCTGGTTACTCAGAAGGAGTGGAGGAAGGGCTACCAGCATCTGTGGTGGTCTTAGGCTTGAAGTTTCCCTTCTCATTGCAGAAAGCCAGCCTAGTCTGCAACATGGGAAAGGGTGACTGAGTCAGGTGAGAGGAGTGATGGCTGCAAGGAGTCCTGGGGTCTGAGATCCCTGAGCGCAGGCTCTGGAAGAGAGGATGCAGATGATTTACTGATAACAGCACCAGGTGATGGATGGCAACGCACGGTGGGGTGCACAGTGGAGGACTGAGGTGATCAGCAGCTACTTCCCAAGAATTCCTCGCCTGTCTTCTCAGAGGGTGCCTGCATCCCACAGCGGGAGGTACCCCAAGTGCAGAGGCACGCGGTGCAGCATAGACATGCGTGCCTGGAGCGGCTAGCTGATGCTTCCAACAATGCCGCCTTGTTGAGATGTGGCAGTCTCCAAGGGGGGAGAGGAGATGAACCGTGAACAGCATTGCAGTGTGCTCCCAGGGCAATTCTTCCAGGTCATTGAATGCAGATAAACAAAACCCACAGCAAAGTCAAAGGCAGCCCCTTCGTCTAGTCACAGCTATGAAGACAGTAGGTTTATGAATTGGTTTCCTTCCAGAGCTGCATCAGGTTTGGAGAAATTAACTGTAATATGTTGATGTGAAGATTTATGAGAGGATCAAGGAGATATGAAAATGAAAGAGTCAACAATATCAGAGCATGACATGAGATAGTGAAGTATTTTATTTCCATTGCATTCATTATTATCTCTTGGTTGTCAGGAAATAATCTGAGAAGGGAGGCTGCATAGCAGAGGTACAGAAAATAGATGTGATCATTTTCCACAGACGCAAAGAGTACCACTCTAGATATTTTATAACTTGCTAATGTTTTATGTCATTTCTTCAGACATCTGTGCATTAGAGTGACTGAGAACTGCAAATGATGTATAGTTAAGATATCCCCCTATAATTAAGCTGAAATAATGCTGGATTATTCTAGCGTAATTATAGGGGGCTATTTTAACTATTAGCTCATTAAAAAGCTATGATGCAAATCTCGTTCTGAAAGAGACGAAAAATGAGGGTATATGAACAAAATGTCAGTGGTCCTCTGCTAAGACCAGATGGAGAGGTATAACTATACTCAATTTATCAGTCAATATATGTAATTATAGCAAGGGCTGTATGGAGCCTGCAATGGTCTTTTATTATGTTTAGCATTTGCAGATGGACACAGTGATGCAGAAATGCTTGGGAAGGGAATGTGGTACCTATGCAAAAGGGTGGACTTTAGCTGAAATCAGTTGGGGTTCCACATGAAGCCCTGCCATGTGCTCATCTGTAGATGTGAGCCATCATTTAATCCACCTTGCACTTCAGTTGGGGCGCACAGGGTTACAGAAGCCAGCACTGCGAGACGAAAATCCATGAATCAGTGTTTTGGTCTTGCGATGAGGCCAGCGCTGGGAAGTGCGGAAGCGTTCACAGCCAGTGCAATCCCTGCTGGAACACGGGGCGCTCATCTGTGTCTAATATGCTCGGGGTCACCACTGGTCAAGTATCACGGAGCCAGGCTCTTTTCAGTGGTGCACAGTGCCAGGACAAGAGGCAATGGGCGCAACCTGGAACATAGGAGGTTCCACCTGAACACCAGGAAGCACTTCTTTACTCTGCAGGTGCCTGAGCCCTGGCACAGGTAGCCCAGTGAGGCTGGGGAGTCTCCTTCCTGCAGATCTTCAGAAGTCGCCTGGACATGGTCCCAGGCAGCCTGCTCTGGGTGTCCCTGCTTAAGGTCCCTTCCAACCTGGGATTCTGTGAATTCAGCCATTGCTGCTGCCTCACTCAGGGTGATTAAGAAAACAGTTTGCTTTGCAAAAACAGCTGGGTGTGCCTGCTCTGACCAAAGGGTCACCTAATCTCTGGCATCCGACAGCAAGTGGCAGGGCAAAATAAGCAAGCAGAGGCTAAATAAGAAAAATGACTTCTTGCCCTCAAGCATTATGGCAACAAATGGTGAAGAATGTGCCCTTGGGGAAAGGAGAAATGAATGAGATGAATGTGTAATGTCCAATAAGTACATGTCGAATCAAAGAGCATGCTCTTAAAGCATGAAGTTAGCAGCGTCTGGTGAAGGCAAGAAGCAGAGAGTCAGCTGGGAAATTTATTGTTGTGTAGGACTGCACAGTATGTAAATCTTGCTGGAGAGCTCTTTGTGGCTGCTGCAGGCTTTTGGAAGGGGAGGTAATTAGTGAAATACTTTGTTTTATAGGAAAATCACGAAGGAGCAAAATCAACAGAATGGCAGCACGGGCAAACCTGAAGTCCCAGCCAAGTCCCTTTGTGGTCTGGCCCTCAGCTCCAAGGGCTGGAGAGGAGAAAAGGGGGGGTCTGATGGAGAAGGAGGGGGAGGCGGACTGGGAGAGGGGCTGGAGCTGGCTCCAGCTGGATGCTGGAGTTTCTTTTTCTCCCCTCTGCTTTCCCCCGTAGCCCAGCCCAGGAGCAGTGGTGCTGGGGGCGGTGTGGATGGGGGGACCACAGCACAGAGGGGTTTTGTGCTTGACTGAAGAAGTCGGGGCCAGAAGTGAGTGGGGAAGGGCACCCCAGTGTTTGGCCCCTTTTTTTGTTATTATTTTATTTTGATTAAAGGCTGGATGAAGAACCAGAATTTGACCACGTGCCCGGGCGAGCGGGCAGAAAGCACTGGCGTGCGCGCGACGTCGACAGGTGACTGGAAACGGTGCACATGGCGAGCTTCGTGCCAGCTTGGTGGCACTGCGTTGCACCCCAAAACTGGAGGACGTGGCTCAGGAGCGCCGGAGGTCTGCAAAGAGCAGGGGGCTGCCGCAAACGGGGCTGGAGCGTCCCTGCCGCGTGGAGATGCTCCACGCGTGGAGATGCTCCACGGGACCGAGGAGCGGGCACCCGCGGGGACTGTGGCTGGTGAGAGCGGTACCCAGAGCCTCGGGAGCCGCTGGGTGGCGTGTCGACACTTCCAGACGTGAAAGAGCCGGAGCGGTGGAAAAAAACGAGGCAGGGATGTATGTAGGTAATTTACGCAGCCGTAAGGAGCAGGTGGAAGCATCTCGACGTACGTGAGGGACGTGGTTATATGTCATGCCTCCTTTAACAAATAAAAGTCCGAATGATCAAGTATGCAGGAGTAAAGTTCAGAGGCTGTAAAAGCAATCAGCTAATGACAAATCACGGCGCTGCCTCGCCTTCGTTGCGCAGGGCATGGAGAAGCGATGGCTGCAGGTCCCCTGGGCAGAGAGCTGCCCCAGAATCACTCCTGGTGCTTAAACACTGCCCTGTCAGCAAACGGGAGTTTCTCTGGTTTGTGCCTTATTCTGCTGGGCACCCGTCAGGCCATGGGTGCAGCGGTTTGGGCTGGGGGCTGGCGGGGGCAGCGCGCCCCCAGGCACAGCCCTGCTCTGCTCTGCCCTGGTTTTCAAAGCTGTCCTCTGGTAGAGGGACAGCATCTCCTGGGCCGTCGCCTTTGCCCACGGGGCTGAGGGCAGCTGGCTCGCCAGCAGCTGGCCCCGAGCTGGATAAAGCCAGGAGGGGGACGTCAGCAGAAGTCGGGAGCCACGAAGACTTTGTCTCGGCACCCTCTGGACCTGTCACATTTTCTTCCCCAATGTGGTTTGTCCCTGCCTGATCTATAACCACTGTTGCGCTTCACAGGCTCGTTTCCGTCGGATCGTTTAACGTGATTAAGAAGATATTTGTAATGCCTCTATCTCGGTTGTGCCTGCTGCCTGCAGTTCTCCCTGAAGGAAAGCAAGCTCTTAAAGCCTCCTGCAGCTGGGCCTGCAAGCACTGCAACGGAGAGCCACTTGGAGGAGTTCCTCATTCCCTGGCAGGGTAAGTGCCTGGAGCACAGAGGAGAGGAGAAACTGCTTCAATGTGACTAGTGTCCTGAGATGAGTTTTGTCTCTTTTTATCAACTGTCAATACAAATGAACAAGCAGCTCGCTTTGAGGATGTTTCATTTATATGACACTGGGGCTGGGACGGGAAAGGGGAGAACAACACTAAGATAAATGATGCTGTTTTCAGCTAATTCAGATAAGCACTTATTCTGAATGCAGCAGCATCTCTGTGAATGCTCTTTAGCATCTCTGAGAGCTCCCCTGTTCCTTACAAGCCACCGACCTGCCTTCATGTCGTGCAGGCATCAGCACCAGAACCTCACAGGTGGCAAGAGGCAGGGAAGTGGAGTTATCAGCCAGGCTGGGGCTGCATTTGATTGTGTGTGGGACACCCTCAGTCCTCCATCTTCCCTTTTTTGCGTGAGGTGCAATCATTAGGTATGTCTGCTCTCAGCTACCAGCCACTCATCACTTTCCACTGGCCACCAAGTTGCTGTCCCTTGCTTGTAGCCACTGCAGGGGAAAGGAGAGGCCCTGGGTGAGCAGGAGAAGAGGGAAGTGGGTAGGCAGAGCAGGGCGGTGATCGCCTGGAAGCACACACGCTCTCTTCTCTAGAGGTTCCCTCTAAACATCAGGTAGCATTTCTTTGCTGTGTGTGCAGGTGTCAGAGCACTGGCACAGGCTGCCCAGAGAGGCTGTGGAGTCTCCTCCTTGGAGATCTTCAGAAGCCGCCTGGACGTGGTCCTGGGCAGCCTGCTCTGGGTGTCCCTGCCTGAGCAGGGGTCGGAGCACATGGACCCAGAGGTCCCTGCCAGCCTCAGCCATTCTGGGGTTCTGGGATTCTGCTGGCTGAAGGAATCATTTTTAGTCCAGACTGGTGGAAACAAGGAAAGTAGAGGTGAACAGTCCTCTGTAGTTTGTACGTCCTGCAGCAAAACCATGGTGGTACTGGTAAGGGTTTCCTGCCTGGCCTTGGGACAGTCCCCTCCTGCCCCCAGTGTCCCCTCTGTTAAAGGGAGACTGCTCCCCCAAGGAGCTGAAATCCTTGGTGCTTGTGACCTGTCTGAGCCCTGCCAGAGGACGGTGCTCTGCGGCATTCAGGAATCCCGGTGGAGGCCGAGCTACAGGCAGGTCTCTGCCCTTCCAGAGCAGTGGTCTAATGTGCCCGTTCTGATGGAAGGGCAATGCTCCTGCCACAAGGGGTAACCTCCCATCCCTGGGAAGGACGATAAGAGGGCATCTGCACTACAGCACCTCTCCTTCGGTGGCACAAAGGTGCCATCTTCCCCATCCTGCTGATGGGAAACTGAGGCAGAGAACAAACCTGAAGCAGTTCTCACCATTGCAGAGGAAGTCCCTGGTGGAACAGAGACTGAGGCTTGTGTCTCAAACTTGATTACTCAAGTAATCTGCTCTTTTTGCAGGATCTCATAAAGATCCCTGGGGAGAAAGTTGCTTCCTCTGAATCAAGATCAGGAAGCATCTCTCCTCTGAACTGCACCCGAAAAGGCAGTGAGAGCCCAGGCTCAGCATCCCCAAAGTGGCAGTCACTCTCGTCTCAAGCAGGACGGAGAGCGGGGCTGGGTTTTGGGGGGCAACTCCAGTGTCGTGGAGTCATCCTGTAGCTGAGCACCCCCTCTGGCCGGCTGCAGGGATGATCGTGCTGCACGGTCTTCAGTCAGCAGGGCAAGGAGATCGTTACTTCTGTCTTTTTCTCTTTATTCCTTCCAGGATAATAGATTCCTCCCCTCCCCAATTTTGTTATTCACATGAGATCATGTAGTCCAGGACATTCTGTCCTTAAAGACAAAATGGAAAAATGAGCAGAAATAATGATATAAGTCAGAGAATATTACACTTAATGAGTAGGACTGCCTGCTTTGCCTCCCCCTGCACTGTCCAAGAAAGAGCCGATAAAGCTGGGTAAATATGTGACTCGATGCTGGTGCCTGAATACATTAGTCAATTTTAATCTTTTTATTTTGCAATAATTACAGCATCGACTGTGCCCTTTCTGTCTGAGAGAAAGTTTATAACACTTGGAAGCACCTGTGTGAGAAAAATGGCTTTTATTGATGTATTTCCACGTGACGCTTTCGCACAGCGTTGCTCATGGCCCAGAGCACCGGGAGGTGATGTTCCTGCTCAGTGCCAGCTCCGGGCTCTCAGCACCACAAGGGGACTTGCGGGAGGGCACGGTGGCCTGGCTGCGGTGCTCGCACCGGCTTCACCGCCAGCTCCTTGCCTGGCTTTCCCCACCTGTTTGAGTGCCTCTGCACCCGCACTTTGGGGAGAGGGCTGAAAAAAAAGCAAGTTGAGCTTGAATGCCTCCCACGACGCCTGGGGTGCCCCCAGCTCGAACCGCAGTGACTCGCAGCCCTGGCCACTTGTCACCTCCCGGGCAGCGCCGCGGGACAGCGTGGCTGGGGAGCAGAGGTGGAGATGGTGGATGCTGGAGGGCACGGCGAGTGCTGGGTGGTGGAGGTGTGGGGCAGCGCTTGTCTCACGAGGTCTGGCTGAAAGCGATGCTGCTGGTCCCCTGCTTCCAGGAGCTCTACATGCGACGTGAAACCAGCTTCTCATGGGTCAAGGTCAGCTCCATCCCTCTCGCATCCACTTCGCTGCTGTTCGTGCTGCACAGCTGGACCCAGATGTGACACATGGCCATCCTTCCCTCTTCTTCTTTTGGATTGCAAGTGTTTTGCATGTTTACCTGCTTGGATAAATAATGCTTTTGCCCAGTGAAAATGTACTTGGTCTTGTTTATTCAGAAGGACAGCTTGGATTTGGAATCCAAAGATGATCACCGAATTTGCCACATGATGGGGCAAAGCAGAGCGGTGTGCTGGCTGGGAGCCGCAGGGAGGGTGCCTGGCAGGTGAGCCCACCAAAGACGTTATATTTATTTCATTTTAACATTTCTCAATTTCAAAACAATAAAAGGCTGCTCATGTGTAAACTTACTAAACAAAGGAGACTGCCAATGGGCCTCACAACGTTTCCTTGGTAACATTTCTTAGCTTTTACCCCAGTGATTGATATCCAAGGATAGCCATTTGCTTTCTGCAGATGAGCAGAACAGGGCTCAATGATTCCCTTCCTGGCTTCTGAAAGCCGAGAGAGGAGAAGCAATCCATTATAGTCGATGTGGCTTTACTCATTATTTAAAGGGAAAAAAAAAAAAAAAAAAAAACAATGAAGAAGAAAAAAGCAAACAACAACCCAAGAAAAACAACAGACAAATTGCACTTGGCACCTGATCCAAAAAATCCTGTACTTGATAGAAAAACTCTTTCATTTCACATGGCTTCGGACCAGCCTCCTGATGTGTGCTTAAGACTGGTTATAACCTGACCACATTTCTCTGCTGTGCCCTTTGCTTTGCTTGATTAAAAACCTTTTGTGCAGGCGGTGTTTCTTTCTCTGTTTGTTCTGGCATTTGCCCTCAGTGCCACCTACCCTGGAAAACCAAACTGGCCACACAGGGCTGGCTCCTGCTGTGATGTACCAGCAAGATATCCCCAAATTTAATACAAGTGAGGAAAATGGCATTTGCAAGCCCAGTCGGAACTCACCCAACAGCAGCTGTAGGTGCGGAGGGAGGCATCTTCCACAGATGGAAACACTCCTGGCACATTCAGGAGAGTCCTCAGGGCTGCCCTAACCCCGGGGGCAGTGACACTTTGGTCCTGTTTGCTCCTCTGGAGCCGTGCCCCCAGGCAGTTCCCTTTGCAGGGGGCTTGAGGGAAGCTGTCACTCTGGCTCCATGCTGTTTGCCATGTCCTCCCTGGGCTTCTCTTCCTCACTAAAGGTTTTTCTCCCTATCTTGCCCTTTCTCAGGGTTTGAAGTGAAGCTAATTGAAGTCCCCCCCACACCTGAAAAAAGAGGGGCTGCAAGTTTCAGTAGGGCAGCAGCAATATCTATGGGAGGAAATGGGATATGGCTGCTCCAGCACCTCAGAAATCATCACAGCCAAGCAAAAAGAGACAAATTCATAAAAGGACACATCTGTTTTTCAGATGGTTGGACACCTGAGGGGTTCATCTTTCCTTTCTTTCCCTTTTCCTGCAATGTATCCCAACTTTAGCTTCTTCCACGCCTCCCCCAGCCAAAGGTCCCTTTCTGCTCATGTCTCCTAACCCCATCACAGCCCTTCCCAGTCTTTTCCTCACCTCTGCCGCAGGACCCCACTCCTCTGCAGCCCCCCCAGTGCCACCAGCGGCCCCCAGGAGAGAAGCGAAGGTGGCTGTGGCCAGCCGAAGGCCTGTCCCCCAGCCCAGACACGGGTCCTCGTGGAGGAGGTGGCACTGGTGGCTCTGGTGGCTGCTGTGTTCCAAGGTGCACGTGGTGGCCAGGAGGCTGGGGGGAAGGACTGATGGATGGGTGAAGGACAAGCGGCGGGATCACAGCACAGCTCGTTTCTGTCGGGAAAGGGGCACGATCGATGAACATACGCCAAATCAATGTTGTTCGGTTGTTTTATTTTTTATTTTTTCTTCCTTTTTGAAATGTGATCTTCTCCATTAGGATGCTGGCCACTGCTCCATTAATAGTTCATATTCAACCGCCAGTGCTAGGTGGTACCCAAGGCCTGAGGAAATGCAAAATTAAAAAAAATATGGACAGCAATTGATCCAGCAAGTTGTATAATCATATGATACAAGTGGGAGATTTTATTTTTGTAAGCTGAGTACCTTACTTTCTGAAGCCTGAGATATATTCACACACTACAGAAGCATTATATTGCTTATAAAATTATCCAGTCCTTTTTATAATCCAGCACCAGTACAGCCTGTCCCAAATAACTCTTTTAAAGATGCACTCCACAACCGTACTGTGTACATAATCATTCCCCTCTGTTTTTCTCTGTGATTTGTTTCACCCTGTGTCTCCCTCTTTCCGATGACAGATTGCCCGTACCTGCAGGCATAACGTCTGTTAGTCCTTTAAGGGCACCGTCCATCTCCCAGCCTCAGCACTGCCATTGCTGTTTCTGTTTCTGAAATAGAGAAGATTTGGTGGACGGGTTTGGAGGGTTTGGGAGAGGAAGGGAGAGGGGACCCCCTGCAGAAGGAGAGGGGTGGCCAAGGGGCTGCAGCCTGCAGGGACAAGGAAGGGCCAGGCTGCATTTGCGAACGGTGATGTGCAAACAGGGACGTGCAGAACGGATGGGAGCCACCCCGCTGTGCTCAGGCTCGCAATGCTTAGGAACCTCCTGGGCTGATGGGCAGCTTCTCTTCTCTGCAGGTAAACTCCGTGCCTGCCTGTGACTCATCCTGGCTTCCACGCCAGGTCCCTGCCAAGCGCCTCGCCTCTCCGTTCACTCTGCAAGTTTCCCGAGTTGCTCATAGAAAAGTCCCTCTTTTCCCCCCTTCTGACCCCAAATACAACCGCCAGAACAACAAAACCAGCAGCACTCTGCTCTGCCACCCAGCCGCCCCTTTCAGCATGGTGTATGAGTTGCACAACCAAGTGCAAAGAGATGCAACATAGCAGCTACATCACCTGTTGCAGCTCCAAAATGAAACTTTGCCCACATACCACAGAAATGGGTTAGGTCACCAAAAACTTTCAGACTCCGCAGATCCTGGCAAGCACCCTTGTGTTGTCAGGTCTGTGCTTCACAGCTTTACCGGCACTCATGTAGATGGGAGGCATCTAAGAGGAATTAGCCTCTAGGAGCAGGCAGTAGCTTCAGAGATGTTCAGGATCACTGGTGCTGCCCGGTTCCATCTGAACCCAGCTAGAGCAGATGTGGTTCACGAATTACTGCTCCCACCAGGTGCGAGGGAGCGTGCATCCACTCTCCAGAGAAGAAAACTCGGTATTCAGTGACCTAGACCTAAATGTTGCAAGGCAGAGAAGAAGAACCTCAAGAAAGGGCGATATCCCAGGAAGGAGACTCCACGTTGCGTCTGGATTATTGTCCAGGGCTTTGTCGACCTGGAAGAGGGGGACTTCTTAGGTGAAGCAGAAGGTCAGACTGACTGTTCAGGATAAGTGCTCTCAGCCTTGCACGTACAGCCTGAGTTAGTGAAGCAAGCACACTGTAAATCATCCCCTTCCTTGCCGCACTGTTTTCCTCCAAACAATGGAAACCAGAAACTGCCAAAGTGCTGATATGATAAGGGGGGTGGTGGAGAGGCAAGGTCAGAATTACCCTTGTTGCTGCCTTCCTGGCTGTAGACACATGCTCTATACTTCTCTAAAAACGAAGGCAGGACTCAGATGTTCTAAAAAGCTGTATTAGCTGTGTCAGACCCTTGCCCTTACTACCTGGGTGCATATGGCACGTAACTAAGGAAACTGAGCATGTTGCAGATGCCTTGGTTTGAAATGTCTCCGCCGAGAGCTGGTTGAGACACAGGGCTTCTATTCCACAAGAGATCCTGACATTTTCAAAAGTTTGATTTGGCAGAAAAATGAGTCATTCCCCTGGACCCCACCTCAAAAAAAAAAAAAAAAAAAAAAAAGAAAAAAAAGAAAAAAAGAAAAAAAAAAGGAAAATTTGTGGGGAGGGAGGGAAAGCGAAAAAGAACAGCTTGGAAAAATCAAACCGTTCCTAATCTTTATTTTCCCTGGTGCTGAACAGAGGAACAGCTGCCTCTGTCTCCTGAGGATGCTGCAGCCAGGAGCTGAGCAGCCTCCGGTCCCAGTGAGCTCCCATGGCTTTTGGGCAGAGCTGAGCCCCAGATGGCGCCAGGGATGCCGTCCTTGCCCCAGCACCACCTTGATGTGGGGCCCTGCTGAGCCCAACCCGCTCCCGCAGCCCTGTGTCGGTTTTATCGGCCTCTCAGATTTTGGACCAAAGTTGGTTTTGCTGGAAAATTCCTTGCTAGCCTTTCTTGATGCATTTGCATGGTTTGCAGTCACACCTGGGTTTGCGCCTTTAAAGATATAGTATTATTTATCTGAAGGGAGGAAAAAACTGTCAATGCAAACCATCACACGTCTGTGTGGAAGCACTGAGCCTCACTCCTTGGCCATGATGACAGCACTTATGGACGCTGAAAGGGATTGTGCCGAGATGCTGGAAAAAAAACAACCTGTTAAAATGACTGGCTCACTGCTCGGACCGAAATGGCAACATTTGAACACACAATACGCTCGAAGATGATTAAGCTGGGGAACTGTAATGATATGTGAAACCAACTCTCATTAATATCAGACTGAAACGCATAGCCTTGTACAAGGGAGAGAAAGCGCCATGCTCCTAGTAATGGAGATCAGTGCCTTAATGATCATTACACTACTAAAACTATACAGTAATACCACAGCAGGTCACGGGGGTCAGAGCAAATGCTTCTTTCTTTGTATTACATGCTTTTATGTCTTCATTTACTCCACCAATTCTCTCATTATTTCCTCCTCATCTGCTATTCACAAGTGTAATTTCTTTGGCTGACGTTCCCCTCCTCTCTCACCAAGAGACAATCGATACCACAGCATCTGCCTCCCTGCAACGCCTCGTGCGCGATGAGATACGTTCGAGCAGGTTCCTCCGGGACTTGTTTTCCAGTCCCGCTCCGACTGAATCGGTAAGGAGATGAGGCTGCGACGCACAACGCAGAGGCTTTAACCTCTCTTTCTGGGAGGTGATGCCCGCGAGAAATCCATATGCTGTCATTTGCTCTTGGAGCCCGCATTAATAAGTCATCGATGAGGAAAATACCAGCGCAAATTAACCGAGCCCATCCGTGAATTAAAAAGAGTGCTCTCAGATAGGCGGGATGGGGCTGGGCTGCTTGCTGGGGCACAGGGCAGCGTCCGGCACAGAAAACAAGTGGGACAGTTCAGCTTTCTCCTGTGCTCGTCTAATGTTTGTGCTATGATAAATACAGACTTATCGGCATTCACCCCAGTGAAGCAAAGCAGAATCTTTCCTATGTGTCCTCCAGAAAAAAAAATAAAATCTGATTACCAAGTATTAGCCCTTCTAGCCTCAGTACAACAGCAGCAAAACCTTCCCATCTCTGCTCCGTGCATGCACTGGAGTGGCGGGGCCGTTCTCACATCTCAGTCCTCATCTGTGGCACGGTGAATAGCTGGGTGGTTAAACCCTGCTCCTTTCTTGGTTTGTTGTACAGCAGGGTTGCCATATGAAACAGAGACATCATATCCCATGTTTTTCTTTCTTTCTTTCTTTTTTTTTTTTCTTCCTTTTATTTCCTGATTCAATACTGCCTGCCTTCCCTTGCTCTTTACTAGCCAGTATTTCCTACTCCTGGGCTGTCTGCAAAGGAAAGCTATCTAACTCTGAAATTTAATAAAAGCCTCTTAAGTGATTTGGGAGTGCGTAGGAGAGAGAGATCTTTAGAAGCAAACATTACTGCTGGGGTGTACATGTAGCTTAATAGGATTTTCTTTGTGAATCTGAGCTCTTAATAAGACAATTTGAGATTAAGAAAGAATGGAAAGATTTTATTTATTTAGGTATCCATCTAAATGTGTTTTTGTTCTTTTCAGTGAAAAGTGTGTCAAAAGATAGCCCACATCCTAATAACGTTGAGTTGCAATTGTACTTTTTTTCATCAGTTTGTTGTAGAACATCATTTCCCCATCCTCTCTGCTGTTTTGCCTGTAATTTTGCTTTTTCCTTTACCTAGTCTCTCATCCAAATTTCTTTCATCCTTCTCCAGTTTTTTTTTTTTTTCAATCCTCTAAGACCAGGCTGCTTCTCTGTAGAGGATGACTGAGAACAGTGTGAAAATGAGTCGCACCAGACTTACTCACTGTCTCCTCTGTGTTTGCCCTGGATTACTGGGACAGACCAAAGCTCTACAGATGAAGAGATGCTCACAAGCTACTCTGAGTAAACACCTATTCAGGATCCTTTAGTGCAGTATATGTTTTTTTCCTAAAACAAGATGCACTAACCCAGCAGCCCCTGTAAAAGAAAAGCAATTTAATTATAGCCAAGAGATAAAAGCTGAAATGGCTCTCAGACAAAAACTCTGACGATTACATCTGAAGTCATGTGGAAGGACACCCACCGAGGAAAAAGGAACTCCGCACAGATAGCATGAGGCACTACCACATGAAATATCATTTCCTATTTTTTTTCCAAAATAAAAGACCTGGGAGCTCATATTAAAGGGGCTCACAAGCTTTGTGTGGCAGGTATTTCTTCCCCTTCATAGGCTCTCTGTTGCATCGAGGCCTGATCATGTTCTGCTATAGTGCATATGAAGTGTAAGAGAATAGGGAAAATGCCATATTTTGAAATACAATTACTGTAGCATGTCAAAAATAGAGAGAATTGCAAGGAACATCAGAAAGGTCTTTAGACAGCAAGAAAACTGGCAACATTATGGCAAACGAAATGGAGTGTGAAAACTCCAGGAGGCAATGGAGAATAGAAGAAATAATTGACTGCAGTCACTCCGAGGAAAGAATATATCAGTATCATCAGGGAATGCAAAATAAAAGTGGCTGGTCAGTGGTGGTCCAAAAAGAAGTTGCAGAGATGCTAAACTTTAGATTGAAATTATGATTGGGTAATGCTGATACTATGACGTAAATAAACAGCTGATCAGCCTTTGGACTCTGAATCTATACGTGATCACCATAGCTGGGCAATGAAGCAGCAGTAAAAGAGAAGAGTTAAAAAAGGCTGGCAGAAAGGAAGGGGCAGGGAAAGATTTCTGAAGAGACTGAAAACATCAAAGTGGAGATGGCAAAGAGAGAAAAGAGAGGGGATCACACACGAGAGCTCTTATTTAGCTGTCCTCAAGTCTAAATACAAGAGGGAGCACTCAAAGACATTAAAACCAAACTGAAAAACACCTATAACCCATCACAGAGCTCACCTTGGGAGTTCATTTGCCTCGTGGATATCCCACAGTTTTCTCACTGAGGACATGAGACCGTGTGGTCCCTGTGCTCACCCTTTGTGTGAGGTGTTGCAGAGCTTTTAGAGCCTGCAGGAAACTCTGCTGCGATCCACGCTATTAGTGCTTGAGTCCTCTTTCAATAGTGGGGCTCAGGGGCCAGCCCCTGGCCTGGGCCCTGGCTCTTCCAAAGCCTCTGAGATGGCTCCACTGCAGGTGGCACCGCTGAGGCCTCCTTGCATGGCGGCCAACGAGGCTTCTCACTGACTGAATGCTGCAAGCTGACTGCCTCTCCAGTGATTGTCAGCGTTGCCACAGGGACTGTAATAGCTGCAGCTTGTTTTTTGATGAGCTACACAAGCCCAGGGCATGATCTGCCAGCCGTGACAAGCCGGGCTGAGACCTCCTGAGAGCAGAGTGGCTGAAGGGCTGTGACAAGGTGGAGATACCCAGCTCCGCTGTGGGTGTTTCTTCCTAGCACCCAGATGAGTTTGGTGCTTCTTTTCCTCAGCCTGCATTTCCTGTTGTGCACCCACATTAGCAAAGAGATTTTCATGTAAAAAGTAAAAAATTCTGCATGTCCTATACCCTACTGTATCAAAAACGAATGTTTTGGTGTCAGCATGGGGCTTAGGAGAAAGAGGTTGTGTTCCCTACTCTGCTATAAGCTTCCAGCAATCCCCAAGACACGCACCAGGATTTGCTTGTAGAACACAAACTGCATTTTAAGATGTGACCCTGAGTCTCTCTGGGTGTGCTAATGCCACCAAGCTAGGTCTTCTATCTTGCTCTGGACCAGTGGTCTCCCAGTCACCTGCAGTCAGTTTGCACAGCAGCTTTGCACTCGTGCAAACAAAGTAGTGACCATGGGGAGGAAAACCCATGCAAGGAAGACACAATGATCTGTGTTGGGATCCACTCTCCCTTCCCAAGTGCGGTGGAGATGGGATCCACCCTTGTCACCCAAGGAAGCCCTAGCAGACCTGGAGCATGGTCTGTTCTGTTGAAGCCTGAGGAACGATGGGACAGGTCTTGAAATGTGGCATGTGCCTGACAGTCGTGCTCTGTTTCCCTGAGGCACGCTGAGACCCCAGCAGTGTGACCCAAGCCAGCACGCACCGCCCCATGCTGGCTGGGCGACGCACCGTGTGCTCTGCCACAGCAGCCACAGGTGCCAGGGGCAGGGTGCCCGCTCCTGGGGTAACACAGAGGTGATGCTGGAGCTTGCAAAGCCACACTGCTGCACAGGATGCTGCGAGGAGAAATACAGCGGGATGTCAGGCACAGAAACGCAGCACCTGTGTGAGGAGCAAGGCCAGAGAGAGCCGCCGCACTGACAGGCACCACGCGGTGGCCAGGCGTCACCTCGGCGCAAGTCCCAAAGCACATGCCATAACAGGTCAGGGTGTTGCTGTGGGAGGAAGGGGGAGGACAAAAAATCTGCCGCCCGCTTCTGAGAGGATCTGCCGCTGTGTAGTTTTTCTGACTTCAATCTTTCTATCTGCCTCCCTCTCGAGGAGCAGATAACTCACCTCCCTGCCTGCCTCCTCCTTCACAGGCATTCCGCTCCCTGATGCAGTTAATTCGCTGGTCTCCTTTTCACAGGTTTCATTTGCTGGGTGTCACCTAAGCCTTTGAGCAGTTGCCTTGACTTCAGTGAAACCATTTGCAGAAGTGAGAACTACTGAAGTGAAGAAGAGTTTACCTGCAATTTGCAGCAGTTGCTCGTATTTCAACTCAGGACTGCATAGCTTTTTGAGCCAAAAAGATTCAGACGCTCTATATACAGGATTGTTGCATTCTCCTAACGCAACGAATGATTCATTCCAGTCGTGACTGAAAAGCTTAGGGCTTGCCTGCAATTGGAAATTTACCAAAATAGTTATTCTGGAATAACTCTTGGGGTAGCGGCTCTTCTCCTGGAATGAAAATGCCCACACAGCATTTGGTAACAACAGCGTTATTCTGGAAGAGCTGTTCTGGTGCATTTGCAAGTGTTGACTTCCTATGTCAGGGGCTGCCTCGCTGGTTATCCTAGCTGTGGGATTTAAAACGAGGAGGTATGAAAGGGTTTGTTTTGGTGCCTGAACATAATAGTAGATCTGATCTGCAACTGTGTTTTTAAGAGACCCATAAAAATAAATGGGTGGAAACAACAGAGCAGATTATTAGCACCAAGGTCCTCAGCCGAACCAGAGCCGTAACGGCACAATGGAACTTATTTTATGACCTAATTTGTAGTTTAAGTTTTCCATCAGAGATTGCCTGGGATATAAGGATACATTGCTATAGTTTAGTCATATTTCTTTCTGTTTTCATGTTACAGTTGCTAGCAGAGAGAAAGACTAAAATATTAGGGATTTATTTTGGCCCTTGCTACTTCTCAGCACTGTCATTTCACCACATGCCCCCCAGAAGGATGCAGTGCAGGGCCAGAATACCTCTTCTTTGCAAGCAAGAAATCTGGGGAGTCCCTCAAATGCTTTGTTTCCTGTTTTTTTTTCCCCCACAGTGCTAGCTGGGAGACCGAGTCCCAGACCCAACAGGGCTTGTTAGCCCTGCAGATGTAAGGGCCACTTGTGTTGACAGGGACCATCAAGAGCATTGTTGCAGTTGCACCCTGTAGTACAGTCTTCATGGGCACCAGCTTCCTTGAGTCTGGGTGAGGACCACTTGCATGAAACACTGCTCCGGAAAAAATCTGTGTAAAGTCCCCGTACCTGAGGGCACTCCCTGCCTGTGCTGAGATCCCAGCCACATGGAGGCCTGTGAGGCTCATGGTGTTACATGCGCCGAAACATGAGACATTAAGTTCAGCGGGAAGCAATTTTGACCAAGACTGTTCAAATTCTTTGGGTTAGAGGCAGGTGTGTGTATAGGAGTGCTTTTTTGGTTTTGTTAATGCCTCAAGATTGGCTGCAAGACAGTGTGTTGTTGAAAGGGCTCTTGCCACAGGGATGGCTTGTGCCCTGTGTAAGACAGGCCTCAAGCACGAGATGGTGAGACTTAGCACTCCTGATGTTTCTACATTAAAAACAAACAGCAACTAATAAGACAAAATAAAGTTTTAAGGTCCTCAGCGTATATAAAAAAAGCACCAGAAGGCACAATTCCTCCCTTTTCCAGACCTTTTCAGTTACCTCTAAAAGCCAGCTGTTGGCAATGCTATGGCCAGATCCAGCCTCCAAGCACTCTCCCTGTCCATTTGGTGGAAACACCAGAGCAGACACTGACTGGGGAAGGAATCAGAAAGAAATAAACCAGTTTACTACCTGTGCAATAGCCTTTATTGTCTGGTTCTTAAAATATCCCTGTGGCCTAATATATGCCATAAAGACAGTTTAGGCTCTTAATGGATAAACAAACATAAACAGCAATGCGCAGGCAGGATTTAAGACCATCCACAAACAGTTCATTTTCAGGCATTGTAAACTGGCAGGAACACATTAAAATCTATGCATATTGCTGGAGAAAGTATAACTGGGAAGGGAGCCTAGAACATCTCACACGTTTCTGCCCCAAGACAAATGTATTCTGGGCAAAGACTACCAATGTAATGACTAAAAATTACATCCAGGCTTGGGAGAGCTGTTTTCCATCCTTCAGGGTGACAATGGGGACAGGAAATCTCTGTGAGCAGAGAAAGGGATGCAACAAAGGACTCAAACCCCTGAAGGTTGGGGAGCAGCAGAAGCCTCCAGGCACAACCAAGCCATGCGTCCCACCAAGCAAAGAGCTGCACAAGGTGGGTGAGCTCCGGTGGGCTCTCCCCAGGAGGTTGTTGTGCCAGGAGAGAAACACAGCAGGCAGGAGCTCGTCCTCAGCCCCCTCATCGCTGCCATCGTTTCTCCTGGGCTTGCAGGGATTCATTAAAGCAGCTCAAGAGGGAGCAGCTTCGCGATGAGGGCGTGTCGTATTCAAACGCAGATGCTGCAGGTGGGCTCTGTACCTGCAACCCAAATGCTCTGGTGGACCTGAAATCCCGCATTGCCCAAACCCTTCCTGCAGTGCAGTATCCCCAAGCACCATGCACAGTGCACTTCATATTCGTGAAAGCATCTCTTGATGCTCACCAGCCTTTTCTGTAAACTGGCACTGCTCTCAGTCTCCTCTGTCCCATGAGGGCTGGAGGCACGACAGCAGCATTTAAAATGCAGAGCTATGCCCGGCCTGCGAACTGAGGGCCAAACGCAGTCCTGGTGTACTCGGGGAGTACTGTGTTAATCTTTATGAAACACCATGGTTAGATTTGGTCTCAGGACTCTTTAACAGCAAAACTGCAGAGAGCATGTTTCCTCCTGCTCTGTTGTAGCGTCTCCAGAGTCAATACCACATGTTATGAGGAACACATACTGTCTTTAGTAGATGAAGGCTAGGGGGGTCTTATTTTCTGGATACATTTCAGCTGATTGGATTTATCTGTGAGCCAGATACAGCATGGCAGGAGAGAATTCAAGAAAGAAAATGAGATGCATGTCACCGGTAGATTGTAAAAATGGAGATTTAACTTTTTATGCACGTGTTCATTCCAGGAGCCTGAATTATCAGACCTAGTATTTTCCTAATCATCACTATTCTCTGTGTACCCTCTTTCAGAGTATTACGTTCCCTGGAAAACTGATGCTAGCTTATGAATAGGCAATTACTTGTTTCCTCCTTCCCGCCTGGAGGAGGGAAAAGAGGAAGGTGCCCCAAGGATGCCTTTCCACTTCTGGAAAATGGTAGCTTGCAAATTCAAATGATGCTTTTTTTGTTTGTTTTTATCCTTTACGAGACTCTAGGTAGGAAAGGCTTTAGAAAACAGCACAGCATAGACATGCCTGTGGAGGTTAGGAGTGAGGCAAGCGCAGGCTGACGTGAGGGTTGTTAGCAGCAGTCAGGGATTAATCAGGTCTCCGGAGAAGAACATTAGAGCTGGAGGATGTTCTCAGTGGTATGTTGAGAGAAACCAACCCATGGCTAAACTGAAGAGTGGGATGGAGAATTAACCGGTGGTGAGGATGGTCTGAAGAGCTGGGCAGATGCAAGCTGATTTCTCTCTGGTTAATAACCTTGGTAAAGCACCCAGATCCTGCCTGAAGGAGTCTGTGGGAGAGATGGGGCAGTGCAGCAGTGCCTGAACAGAGGTTTAAAACCGCACATGCCAGGAAGAGTTTATTGATGCAGCAAACAAAAAGTCTTCAGGTTCCTGAGCTAAGCTCGGGGTTTGCTTGGGGTTAGCCCACAGCCCCAGCATCAAAAGGCTGTGTTGGGCACAGTGGGCAGGGATGAGGGTGACAGGGGCAATGGCAGGACCCTGGGGTCTGCATGGGGGGCTCCGTGCTCTGCTTGCAGCCAGGGATGCACTGGGGCTGGGGGCTTCACCTGCTTCCAGGCAGCAGGTCGGGGAGAGGTGCAGGGGAAGCAGGCTGCCCTGGGAGTTATTATTTTCCTCTGATGGGTGCTTTTATTTGGCCAGCTAGCCAATGTGTGGGAACAGGATTTTCTTTTTATTTGCAGGAGCTGATATACCTGGAGGTTTGACTCAAGCTTGTTTTGATGTTCCAATAACAAGATATTAAAGCTGTAATGTTTGTTATGTTAACAAGCTGTGGTGTTTGTTTTAGTTTAAGGCTTACATTTTCTGTAGTTCAGCATGAGGCTCCCTGTACTTTATGAAAAATTTAAAAAAAGCAGTCATCCCTCAGTGCTCTGTTTACATATTTTCCTTCCAGTCCTTTATTAAAGGTGCTATTAAAAAATAGGAAGTTACTTAAAAGAACCCGTATCTCCCTATTGTAAGTGTGCTGAGTGGGATTACCAACTCAAACATTTAAAATACGTTTACTGACCCTCTTACCTTCCTAAAATTGATGAATGCTTTATATCACAGTTTATTTTAATTTCCATATTAACTCTATTATCTGTAAATATGAAGGGCATGAAGTCTTCCTTTAAGAGAGAGAAAGAGATCGAATTGCATGAAATGGTAGCAGATGTTATTTTTCTCCAAGAAATTCATTTAAATGAACTGCATAAAAACCTGCAGAAAGAATTGGGGAACTGAGCCTATGCTGCTTCTAGAAAAATCAGTTTGTGGCAGTTGTGTTCTGGAAACCTGGTCTGTTATAAAATAATTGAAAACTCCAGTTTCTGCAGTAAGAGGCCAATTTTTAAATACGATTGATTTGCTGGTGATGTACCCAACAGACTGAAGAACAGTTGAAAGCACAGTCATTTTCCCAACCTGCAGAGAGTCCTGCCCAGATCTCAGAGGCCATTTGCTGTCAGATGACTTTCAAGAACTTGTAAATCTATCCTTGACATCGCAGGAGAAAAATATGACTGCCCCAAGCGCTCAGCCATAGCTTTATCAGCAGGTTGAAGACTGCATTTCCATAGCAGAATTTCTTTCTCCCTAAATAACTAATACATCCTTCGATGCCATCCGCACAGCCACATCCTGTGCTGACTTTGTCGAGGTGTTGCCTCTGCTGAGGTGAATATTCATCAGGCTCCTGTTTCCCTACGCCCATCTGATCTCAAACCTCAGTGACTGCTTTTCATGCCTGAAAAATGGGTTTTCACAACACCGTGGGCAACCTGGAATAGTGGCGGCTCATGGTGGTTCGTACAGTCGGCTCCACGCTCTCCCATCCCATGGCTGCCAAGTGTCTCAAATACGACTGCACCTCCAAGACCAATTAGAGCAACTAGAAATAAAGAAATGAAAGAAAGAGCTGGTCTGCAGGTTAAAAAGAGGGGGAAAAGGGCAACAAGTCAAACCAATGCAGACAGGCTGATATTTTTTTCCCCTTTCCATCATTGCTCTTGTAACTTAACATGATGCTCAGCCACAGGGGGAGGAAGAAGGCAGGAGGGTTGTGTGGCTGAGAACAAGAAGATGGAGGAGCAGTTACCTCCGTTCCCAGGAGACCTGGCAAGCCACCTCCATAGTGCCAGAGAATAGGGCCATCATTCTGCTCCCTGTGAGCGGACTGCTTCCCATCCATGCCCTGGCTCTCGCTCACTGGTACATCTCCATTTATTCACTTTAAAAATCTCATCATCTCCCTAGGCAGAAGTAGAGTACACTCCAGAAACATCTTCTCTTTCATTGCTAAAACAGACTGATGAGAAATTCACCCTTTCTCTCCTAAGATCACTTTCCCATCCTCTTATCATTACAGGCAGATCCAGCCCAGAAGCTCAGCTGTGTCAGTTTAGCAGCTTCTTCTTAACATAGGCACTTGCCAGAGAAATAGAAACTGCAGATTTCCTGGAGCTTATTAAAGGAGAGATTTCTCTGGTGACCTGGCGGGGTCCCTCTGAGGGGTCTCAGCATGGAAATCAGGAATTAGCCCACAGCTAACGGCCTATGGGCAGGAAATGTTGGCACAATACCTCAGTCCCACAGGGGTAGGATGTACCAAAGCCTCCCAAACCCCAGCATTTCCAAAAGACAACAAAGCAGACCTAAATAACCCATTCTCTGCAATGAAAAGCAAATGCAGCAGGAGAGATCCTCAATGGCAACTTAACAGAGCTTTGTTGACTGCAGTGGGGCTTCTCAGACCTGGTCCTTGAATGTCTATTTTTGAGCGTATACTCACTGTTTATAAAGGTAGACTTACCTTACTGCTATAAATCACTCCATAAAAGCCTATAGGCAGAACCACATTTTTCCCGTAAATCGGGCCATGGTGGTTCTGTGGCCTGTTAGGATGTGCCCTGCTGTAGATGCTGCGGGCGGTGAAGCAACTTTGAAGGCTTCTCTGAGGAAGAAAATGCAGATTCTTCTGCAGCTGTACCAGCCAGTGCTGCAGGGCTGGTGCACAGTCCTCTGGCTTTGGCTGAGTCAAAGCATGACTGAAGAAATTCAGTGAAGAAAAACATCTACCGAGGACTAGTAAATACAAAACCCAGGAGTCCCTGGGCCCCAGACTGCAGGATGCTGGTGGAGTGACCCGAGGGGTGCGAGCCACATTTGCCTTCTCCTGACAGTGCCCTCTGGCATCTCCCATAGGCCCCCATCAGAGACCAGAAAGCACCGGTGGTCCTTTCCCACCCCACAACCCCTTCTTGCTCTCCTGCCTTTGCACATGTGCAGGTGTCTCCAGCTCACCCTGCTTCCCAGCACCAGGCCTTATCTGCAAAGTTCTCCAGTAAATCTGAGGGGAAGGAAGACATGCGGGCAGGGGACAGCTGCCTGAGGCTGCCCTTTGCTGCAGCATGGGGCTTCTCTGGGTGCCATTGAGGAGAGGCAGTGGATGGCTGAAATGTAGGCAGAGCTGGTGGGGAGTGAGGGTGGATGGCTGAGAAGGTCCTGGAGTTGGAGCTGTAGTGAAGTGGTGGCTATGGAAAGGGCTGCCTGGTACCTGTGGTGTCCTGGGATGGGTGAAAGGAAGACACCAGGGACCCCATTTTTGTCCCCTGGCGGTGGTCTTCCCTGAAGACCTGTCCCTCCTCCGCTTTCCAGTTATGGCACTTGGACGTGGTGGGGAAAATGGTGCTCCTAGGGCCAAAATGGGTGGTCACCAACTCTCTGTGTCTCTATGTGGGCAATGAGGAGCAAGTTCTGCCTCTGGAAGGAAGAGCATGTGAAAAGTGACCTGATAGGCCCACCACAGGAATGTGCTGCCTCCACGGTCACCACCAATGGTCCTTCATATGGGGTCTGGGGAGGGATTTCCCATTCCTGCCTCTGAGATTTATAAAATCATCAGGAGCTCGCTATGGGGCAGAGCAGCCAAAAACCTGCCAATCAAACACCCAGTAAATGCAGCTCCCACTGTTCTTGTCTCAGCTGCTCAGCATTAGAGGAAAAGGACTGACTACAAGGAGCATCACTTAGGTCCCATTAAGGGCACAGCTGGCAGGGAATGTCTTGTCAACCCTGATAGTCTGAAAGTGCTACAGATCAGCTCAGGACACTTCAGCCCTTCAGAGCATGTAAGGCACTGGCTGGCTCAGGCTGTCACACAGCAGCAGTAGCATACAAAGTGGTGAGAGGGTAGGGATTCAGTTTCTGTTTTTTTTTTTTTTAAGTGATTTAATGTAACGACTCCGTCCAGAATATGGGATAGCATGAAATTGTGAACTGCCATTTATTTTCCCAATGCGTTTTGAACATAGACCGTGAAAATAGCTTAGGATTTTAGTAGAGGTTTAAAAAGCATTTTATTATATGTGAAAATAAAGATACATCTTAGGCATCTTGTCTCATATTCAGAGGAGATAACCTCAGCCCTGACTTCCCTTCCAGCAGCACCTCCCTCCCTAATGGCACATTCTCTTTGTGCACATTTTAAAACTGAAGTGCTTAGCAGCAGTCAGACCCAGCAGAAGCAGCCATTCAGCAGTGGAGCATCTCAGTCATAAGAAGAAGGCAATAAACAGACTCAAGGATTTGGGTAGAGAGGAAGAGACCAAAAAGAAAAAAAAAATCCTTTAGTGTACTTGAAAATGGGTTTACTGCTTTCTTCTCCTTGAAACTGGTTTATCACATTTCAGAAATAACATTTTCAGACCCATTTCCTACAGTATTTTTAAGTCTTCTGGCTAGGAAATATGCCCCTCCTTCAAGGTAAAGACTAGAAGGCAATATATATCCCATGCTGCAGTAGATACAAGTTAATTTGTTGTGTTGTCTGGTTTCTGAAGCTCAGGTGTGTTATAAGGGGGAGAGAAAGCAGTATTCCCAACTGAAACTGGATGCCCAGTACCTGATTTTCAAAAGCTTCTCAGTCCCTTGAAGGCTGAGCTCAAGAGACCTCATCCAGCAAAGCACGGCTTTAAAACTGTGAGCGGCCCCATTGCCTTCAGCAGAACTCCCATAGACTTCCTCAGTGGCTTCTGAGGTTTGCTGGATCAAGATCTTCATGTCCTTACTGCAATGCAGACGTCAGTGCCACTGCGTGCTCCCCACAATTAGGAACCTCTCCCTTTTCAAGTGGATAGGTGAGGAATCAGCATCTAGCCAGACCTGTTAGGGAGGAAGGCGATGTTCTAAGTCAGTAGTGCCACACAAACTCATCAGCCTTTTTTGACCACAGGTTGTTCTGCACATGTGCAACAACAAACTAAGCTTTCGCTCCAAAAATAGCATCCTCTCTCCATCAATTCTGTCCTCCTCCAACACCTTAAAAGGCCTTGCAGACATCTGCCTTTCCCTTCCCCACAGTCCCTCTGACCCCTCTTTGCCCCAGGCACCAGCACCCAGAGCCCACGGGCTCTTTCCCAGGTTCCTTTTCCCAGTGTTCCCAGTCTTCCCTGTTTCATTTTAACACTGGCATCAAACTGCATTTTTCTTACTCCATGAAAAGCTATGACTGTTTTGGATAAAAACTGGTATTTGTGCTGCTGGAGAAGAAATGCTCTGCAAATTTATTTTTTTTTTTTCCAGATTTGCAACCCAACAAATTCTGCATTGAGTTTAGGGCTTTGAATAAAAATTTGACATTGCTCAGTGTGGTCCTCAGTCAAATGAAATTTCTGCTTCTGGCTGGAAAATAAAAATTCAGTATAGTCTCTATGTGAACCTATAAATCACCACAAGCTTAGAGAGGAGGTTTACGGACCATTCAATCCACCTGGTTGCTGAGATAAATAAATGTCTAATTTTACAACATTCCCAAGCAAAAAGAGGTTCATCTGCTTTGCCTAGGAACCTCTTACACAGCTTCAGCAGTAACACAAAGTCCCGAACTGGAGAAAGCTGTTGCTGAAGGAATGGCCTTATGCCAGTTTGTACCATCTGAGACTAGCTCTGTCCAGTATATATATCAGCAATTATAGTGCAGGGTGCGCTGTACATCTGACAAAACGAGCTGCGGCATAATCAATAAACTTAATTACCTATCACAGCCTGCCCACGTAGTACACAATTTTAATTCAATTAGAACTTCCAAAAAATGATACATAGCAGAGCAGATATATTTATCACTGAGGTCTAAATCAGCTGTGCGTGTCAAGGCTGACACTTAAAAATGAAGACGTTTATAGTTTCTGGAGCCCAAAGAAACCCACATAAAAAAGCACGTTTTTTTCTTCTCAAAATAACCAAAAACGATTTGTCACTGATGGAGGAGTCTCTGCCCAGAAAATGAGTCCAGGGCCACAGTAAGTAGCACGTTGCCTCCCCAGAGCCCCGGCAGCATACAAATCGACTCGCGCACGTGGCGGTGGGGGGAATCGCAGGAGCGGCTCCGGTGAAGGGGCCAACAGGCTGGCCCTGCCTCCGGGATGCAGCAGGTCAGGGAGATGCCTCCTAGCCCACAGACAATTCCCCGCCTGCCTAGCGCAATATCAAAAAATATAAGCCTTCATCGCATCTATCCTGAGCGCAAAAACTTTCCACGTGTCCTCACCTGACAGTTTCATCTGCAGGGATCTCTCTCATCCATACCGCTGCCCCTGCGGGTAAGCAAGTTTCAGCAACAGCCCTGGTTTTTAAAGTTCACGTAGCTCTTACCGTGAGGTGCAATTTAGGCTGTCCCGTCTCTTTTATCTCCCTGGCTTTCTCTCACCAACGTCAGGAACAGCTTTTCCCATCTCCTGCAGGACTTGGGATGTGGGCAGTGGGGGGGTTAGGTGCTCTTGCTCTAAATATGTCTTTCCTATGACAAATACATAGGGATGTTACACCCTGAGGAATTACGAATGACTAGCTGGCAACGAGTATAAGGTTAATAGCAGAAAAACTAACCAAGAACAACAGCCAGGGGATTCGTTGCAGAACTAAAACCAATGGGGCGTCCTGGTCACCGAGGCAAGTCCTTTGCTATTGTAGGCACCGTGTCCTGTAATCAAATTCACAAATGTATTCATGTCCTGTTCATACCCTTTTGTTCTTGTGCAAGTGCTGTCCTTCAGCATAACAGCTGTTTTCCTTCCCTGGTGTCTACCCCCAATATGTTTATAGGCAGCAATCAGATCCTTTGTTTTGCTAGCTTTAACAAGGCGAGCTCCTCCTCCTTCTTCTGCGTGAGGCTGCCTGTTCCCTCTAGCATGTCCCTGGGCCTGTTCCAGCTGATTTTATCTTCCATGATGTGGGATATCAGGTTGGCACGGATGGACTGAGGTCTTACCGGTGCCTTCTACAACAGCATTGATCTTTGCTTTTCTGTTGTGCAAAATACCTGGACTCTGAACTGCTTTGATGATTTTATTTTATTTTATTTTATTTTATTTTATTTTATTTATTTTTTTATTTTTTGCAACTGCACTAGGTGGTTACTGTTACTGTTAAGTCAGGTTTGACAGAAATCAGCCCATGCCATGTTTCCAGACACTTTTCATCCTAAACCCTGCACAGGTCCTTCCAGAGACTGTTTGTCTGAGACAGTCTTGCAAGGGTGGACCCGTGCCCAAATTAAAAACGTCACCTTGCTTTCTTCTTCACCCTTAGGCAACGTCTATTTTAAAATCCATTTGGGCTCCCTGGTTTGGAATAGGACCTCAGCTGCTGGTCCCAGTCGTGTCTATCTAGTGCCTGTGACTGCAATACTGGATCCACAGGAGCCTGCAGCCATCCTGGAGGAGCTGTGGTCACCCATAGCAGTAGGAATCCAGCAGGGCCCCTTCAACCCACATTGTCCTTCACTTCTGCAGTCTTAGACCAAAGCCCTTCTTTGGCTAGGTCGTGCTCCCATTAGCTTGCTGAGGCCCACGCAGCCCTGATCCTCCAGCTCTTCCCGCGGAGCAGTACCAGTCCTACATTGGACAGGAGTATCTCATTTTTTCCTGCTCCTGCTCCGGCCTTGGCAGTGGTGGACAGGAACCAGGGACCCCCAGCAGCCGTTTCAGCTGGAGGCCTTCAGGTAGCACTTCTGAGGAACTCGGTCTACAGTGCCAGGAGCCGGGACAGCCAAAGGGCCCGAGTAAATGAAGCTGAGAGAGGCTCATTCCCTAAAACCTCCTGTCTCTCCATGACAGAGATGCCAAGCACCTGGCCTGTTGGCTCACTGTGTCTGGACAGTTGATGTGTCTTTATAAATTGTCCCTATCTTCATCACAGAAAAAGACCGTACTCCTGCTATGCACCAGCTGTGGCTGAGGACACCAAGACAGTTTGCAGAATTAAAACAAGCCACTAGGGCAAGATGTATTTTTTTTCCTTCTTCATTCTGTTAATTTTGACACGTAAACAGGCATGAAAGCTACAGATTGTGTTGGCTTCAGCAGGGCTTTACCTCAGCAGTACTGCACATATTGGCTTATGTCAGCGAACAGCGCACCTCTCCCTCCCTTGCAAATCCTCCACTTCTGCAGAATCTAAACTTCCATCAAAAAAAAAAAAAAAAAAGAGGAGGGTTTCCAGCCTTTCTGATTACAAATTAACCCCCAAATGTGAGCAAAGCGTAGCTGATGCTGTGCAGGCTCCTGCCGCTCCTGGCAGCCTGAAATAACATCTCCGAGATGTGAGAAATCGGGGGCCCCAGCGAGCACGACGGCAGCGCTCACGTGGGTCCTCAGTGACAGCCCCAGGCCTGCCAGCATTGCAATTTCGTGTCGTCGGGAGGGGTGTGAGTCGAGCAGGAGCCGGAGGACAGGGAAGGTGAGAGGAGATGTCGCGGGGAAGGGAGCGCAAAGGGAGGAAAGATGGAGAGGCGCAAAGACAAGGAGACATGTGAACAGCAGTGAGAGGAGAGAAACAAAGGATGCTCCTCACTGTGTGAGACTCAAATACGACTTTACTGTTGTTACTGTCTACCAAAGGCCAAATCCTCACCAATTTCCACTGGAGCTAGTGGCATGAGAGGGCAGGCACCCCTGATGACGGGGGCTGATGACAGTGGGTCCCACACTGGTTGCCCACCAGTCCAACACCACAGCCAGGCAGGGTTGGGAAGGGGAAAGAGAGCAGGAGAAGGTGTCTGAGGGCTCTGCTGCCACCTCTTCTCTCACCCATCTCCCCTCCGGTCACTGGAGGAGATCCAGAGCTCAGGATCAGTTATTACGTGGCTGCCCTGTTATCCGCTTCCAGGGAGTTTTGCCCCTGGTTCCCCGTTCCTCCATGGTTAGGACAAAGTCTGATATTTGCGGAATACCTGCAGACAGGGCCCAAAGACCCTTCTGAAGGTGCACCAGGTGCCAGGATCTGCTGGCTCAGACTCAGGGTCTGGTACGTTGCCATTTCTTTCATTTATTCATCTTTCACTTGTGGCAGGTAGCAAGGAAGGAGACACAAACTGGGGGGAGATCTCATTGGTGATGGATGAACTGTGGGGAGGAGTGCTTTCCTGCATCACAGGCTGCCCCAACAGAGGTACATGGGAGGGAAATGAAAGGGGCAAGAGGCGCTTTTAGGAGTCTGTAGGAATTGAAGGAAAGTTGGAAAAGGGGATGCGATTACTGCTGTGTTTGGTAAGATTTTGTGCTTGAGAAATGGTTGGAAGGTTTTTAAACAGAGTGAGAGAAAACAGTAGAAAGAGAGCAAGAGAAGGGCATAGATCAAGGTGAAGGTCTAGGAAATGCATTTTGTCAGTAGGATTTTGGATGGCAGGTTATATGGGAGAGAGGCTGGAGAAAATAAGAGACAGTGGTGAGGAGCCTGGGATGGCTAGTCTGAGATGTCATGGAGCCAGAGGTGGCTGGAGGTGTCTCTCAGCTGACTTTGGACAGGAAGATTCAAAATCTGACCTATTACAGAAAAATAAATATGTTAGATGTGTGATGGGGGAGGGAAGAGTCAGATCTACCCACAGGCTAATATTCTGGTAGCAGATGAAATGGCTGGGAGACATTAACCAGGTTTAAGGAAATAATGTGAAGAATTTTCTGCAAATAAAGCTAACCTGACACTTCTGCTCTCAGATGCAAGGATATATTTATGGTGATTATGGTGGATGAGCAACGAATGTTCAGTTTTTATATTTTCTCTCCTGACATCTATTCTGATTTGCAAATGATAGGCCAGCACTCTACTGATTACAGGATTATGTGACTAACTTCCAGCAGAAAAAGAGAAATCTGTCTTTTTTTTTCTGCTTGAGATGGAAGCAAAGTCATCAGCACTGAAGATTTGGCATCAAGGCTCTAGTTTATTTTCAGCTGAATATCGAGAATTCTGGGCAAACTCAGCCCAGTCCATCACATTGAGATCTTTTCATGTGAGACTTAACAAGACTCATGGCTCTGACAGAATACAGGAGAATGCAGGAATTATTAATGCCAGCAGTATTATGTAGTGCTTGGTACCTACCTTACGGGAATAGTAGGAAACATTGCTGACACACAGTACAGTTTTATTTATTTTTCACTACTCAATCTGTTTCCAAATTACATGAATCCCAGTTGTTAAGGCTGAGATGCAAGGCAGGATGATCTGGGGAGCGAAGGGGAAAGAATCTGCCTGCGTGCAGATATTCTGCGTAAGATGTGCCTCACTGCAATGTCCTGTGTGAGTCCCCACCCCAGGCAGGACTGGCATTTGATGCTTCCTGTGATATGCCTGCATCCTGCCCCAGAAGGACATGCATCATTTGGAAATGCTCTGGAGGTCCTGAGATCAGTCTTAGCCCTGCTCCTGACCCTGCGTGGACATTGCCCGCTCACTTACCTTTCCTTTTACTTTCCCATAAAATTACCCCTAACAACATTTTGACCATCCCAGCTGGGTCGTGGGGCTAAGCTCGATGATATTGGGAATACACGCTGTGATCACGCAACAAAAACAACCCCTGTGTGTGCCGTGGGTCAGTGTACGGCAGCTAGGGTTGGACGCAGGACCACAGCCAGAGAAGTCCCTGCTCCTGGGTAACAGGGACAGTGCCACAGCCCCAGAGGCACGGCTGAAGGAGCTGGGGATGGGTGGGAATGCGAGGCAGGGGCTGGGGGCGCAGGGCAGAAGGGGGAGCTGTCAGCCTTCCCAGTCCTCCTGATAAATCCGCACTGAATATTCAACTTCTTCACGAGCCCAGTGCGGTGATTGGGGTTTGTGCAGTTCCTGGAGAACTAAATGTTCCAGGTAAGTGCTATTATTAGGTGTCCTGCAAGCAGAGGAGCAGAACAAGCAAGCATCCAGCTTTGTAACCTGCAGGCACTGAATTTGAAAAGCCAGGCAGGACAGAAAGGCAGACTCCTCAGGAAATGAGAGGGTCTGGGAGAAGGAGATGCTCTTCCTGCGGACACAGAAGCTGCCCCACAAAGATGTGCATATAGAGTGGGCAGAGACGCAGGGAAGCAGCAAGGTTTGAGCTTTGGCTTAAGAGGTCTGAATTTTGGATCTGCAGCGAGCAGCCTTGCAGAGGGAGAAATGCTGCAGGATGCCACAGAGCTGGCTCTTCTCCACCTGGGGAAAGAGCAGTACCTAGGAAATCAAAAATGGTGAAAGGACTGCAGTGATGAACAGGGAGTAATTATTCACTGTTGTAACACAGGGTGAGGGTTTCCCCTGAAACAAGCAGGTGGTGCACCTACCGCCAAATGCACGTGCTTTCTCACACAGAGCATCACTACCAGGGGATCTCCTTGCCACAGGAACTGGAACTGGTGGAGACCAAGTGCGTTAATGGGCTTGAAACAGGATCAGACACATTCAGAAACATTAGATCCTGCGGTGGCTATCAAACGTGCTGATCCAGGGTGATCCACTGTGGAAATCGACGAAGCTTGGCTCCGGAGGAGCACAGCCTGGCGGGTGAGCTGCAGATGGGGATAGCCCAAAAAGGACACAGAGAAATTAAAGAAGCGATGCCCTCCCCCCAGTGAGCCTTCCAGCTGCTGCTGCCCGCTCAGCTGCTGCCTGACAGCAGGCAGCGAGGTCTGCGGGAGCCAAGGGGAGGGGGGGGAAGCCCTCCCTGTCCCTAGCACCCAGCACAGTTCACACAGCCAAGTGTGGCTCAGGGGCAGCCCCAGGGAGATGCTGTAGGAGCACAGAATAAAGCAAAACACCACCCTGCCTGTTTGCAGCCCCCATGTACAGCGCTCCCCCATCCCCAGGCTCAGGGTTGTACCCGCACAGAGCCAGAACGGAGTCCCTGGGCAGGAGAGCAGGGATGCCCATCTTCTTCACACTCTCCTGAAGCTTCCCCTGGGACTGACAGAGCCTAATGGTAGACAGCAATAATTACTACTGCTTAATCAGGACTGTTTGAGGATAAATTCTATCTAATGAGGATCCATTTTGCATGCACCAGGTAATTAAAGAATGTTTAAACAGGAAAAGAGGTGTGAGATTCTCAGCGCTGCTCTCTGGAGGGATGGCACAAAATAAAGTCAAACGTGGATTTGGCCGAGTGTTTCCATCAGGCAGAGGTGCCCAGAAGGATGAAAAATGAATCCCTCCGCACCCCCTGATACTGCACCTCCCCAGGATGATGCTGGGTGTGTACACACACACATGTGTGTGCAACCAGACCTGAGCAAAACCTGAGCTCTGCAGGGGACCTTGCGCCTGGCTTAGCATGGTGCAGTGATGGGCAGCGCCATCACCCCAAAAACCCACAGCCCGCCATTTGCACAGCCCAGGCATCACTGCATGAATGGGAGAGGGATGGAATAATCCTGATTTGAGGGGTTATCTCACTCTACAGGACAAGTGGAAGAAAAAAAATGAGCAAGTACTTCCCGTTTCGTTACCCTCAATACCCCACACACTGTGGTGCCTCCCTTCTTTTCCCTTGCCCTTCCTCACCAGCAGTGGTAGCTACTGACAGAGGATGGGGAAAGCTTCAGGGAAAGCAGTGGCTTAAATGATACATAAACAAAAATGTCACGTTTGGATTTCGCTCGTGCTTGGAGCCCTTTCCTCCTCTCTTGGCACTGCCGTCCTGAGCACTGCATGTCTCCAGAGGCAACGTATTATGAGCACAAAAATAGCTGTGTGGGAATGAGGAATGGCTCAAATAACTTTAATTCCTCTCAGCTCACACTTCTCAGCAGTGCCCAAGGCTTTCACCCTCCAGCAGCAAATACCTCCGGAGGGCAGCTCACACCAGCTATCTATCGTAGGTGTTGGTAGCCGAGGGAGAGGATCGAGACCTCTGAAGTGGCTCTTCCTCTGTCAGCCCAACCAGAACGACCAGTTTAGATGAGACACCCAGAGAGAGATGCATCTTACCTAACTTTAAAAGCCTGTATTGTGGTGTTAGCGCTCCAGACTCTCCTTATAGTCGATGGAGAAAAAGACACTTCTACATGTGACTCGCGGGATCTCTTTTAGACATATTTTTTAGGATGAGATGTGCTTACGCATCAGAAGTGCTTATTTCTCTTCACTGCCTATAAAGGAGCCAGTATGACTAGCTCAGCTGTTGACGTGTGCACTGTAGGAATCTAAATTTGGGCAGATGAATCCCGTTTCCAACTCTCCGACTGCTGAAGTTAGGTAACATGAGTTCCACTGTGGGCATGTGCTAAAAATTTGAATATATGCTATTTTTTAATTCACCCCCTCTTTGCAAGACGAGCACATCAGTAGGGCTATCTGTGGGAAGAGGAAACACAGTGTGTCATTAAAACCAGAAGACATCTAAATTTCATACTTTTTTTCTAGCACTGATTACCATGGGAGCTACAGCGGATTCCTTAATCCCTCTGCATTTTAAGTTTTACCATTATTTGATTTTCAAATGTTAGCTTACATTTTAATTCCTGAACATACAAACAATGTTTCTGAGCACTTTGCCACTCTGTTTTCTCCTCATAATATTTTTATATGAACACATAATTTTGTATCCAGATTCCTTACATTTTGAGTGTTTCAGCTTTATTTTCCCCCTTCCGCTAGGAACTGTTATGCATTTCTTTTGTAAATCTGAACTCTCAGGCCTGAAGAATTACGCTAGCCTTCAGTATCAGAGCAGCACTCCTCCACATTTGCTAGCTGCAAGAAAAGCATTTCTCATTTTCTCTCCCTTCTAATTTTCTTAGTTTCATTGATTCTTAAATTCCTTGCTGATGTGTAGGGCAGTATGTTCTGTTCCAGAAGAAGACTTGGGAACAAATGCCTGCCAGAGAAAAGGCTTTTATAATCTATTGTGTGTGTGTGCCATTGTGCTAGTGGGTAGTTTGACACTTATTTCTGCGTGGCTCACGGTTCCTTGTGGGAAAAGTTCTTTCACTCCAGAGACTTGGGAGGGAACCACTGAGGGCAGCTATTGCTTTCAAGGATGCAAATACCCACCCCTTATCCCATATGGCAGAAATGTGACAGGGGATTTCTTGTGAGTCATGAACTTTGGTTGAAAAAATTGATGGATGAGGCTCATAATCCACCAGAAAAGATGCTGTGTGGGGAGGGTTGTCACCACGCCCAGATTATTCTGCCTGGCAGCCCATAAATTTTAAGCAGTGGCAAACCTCACTGCAAGCAGCAGCAGGATGTTCACCACCTCATACCAAAGGAGCGGGCAAACACTAATGGTTCCCCAAGGAGCTCACAGCTCGTGGTGCAGCCCAAGGAGCGGCGAAGAGCTGGGGCGTCTTGCCAAGGTGACAGCTGAAAGGCTGGAGAGCATCTGAAGAGCTCGCGACCATCTTTGCAACGACCAGGAGTATTTTTCTAAAGAATGCACATGAGAGAGCCACAAACATGGAGAAAGTGTAGAACATGCACCCACAAAGACTAAATTTAAAAGATGTGCTTAGCAGGGAACACATGCATAGCATATGGATGCAGCTGACGGAAGAGCTGTTGGACTCTGTTCAAGATACCACTCACATAGCAGATGAACCGTCATAAATTTAAGCTACACATGTCACATCCTTACCACTAAGGTTCCCTTTAGTCATGTGTGAACGCAGTTTAGTTGTTGGCTCGTGGCTCGCCAGCTAGCTTAGTCGCTCTCTGAGCGCATAAGCGTGGTGGGCAGGACACGTAACGTAGAGAGATCCTCAGCTGCTCCTTGCCTTTCACGAGTTACGAGCTCCTGGGCTTTTTGCAGCCCCTACCTTGGCATTTGTTAGTCCCGGTGCTTGCTGCCTAATGGGTGTCGCATGCTGTCCTCCGGCTTTTCAGCTGCTCGCTGACTGACGGGCCGTCTTCTTTAACATTTGCTTGGATACATTTTCTCGCATTAAGTTAAGCTCCTTGAGCTGATTAAAAGCTGTCCAAGATTATATCATTGCCAAGCCTTCTACACACGCAAGCACACACGCAGCACAAGACAATCATTCTGAACAAGGAGACAAATAATAAAATCTATTCTGGATCTCTCCAATTATGATGTTCGTAGCTGAGTCTCTGTCCTCCGGCCAATTTTTTATATCACTGAGCCAATCCATGTCTCTGATGGATATATACGAATGCTAGGTTATTATTCTTCAGCAATTACTTTCAGCTATCGCAGTCTTTTAATGTAAAATACAATATGCTGACAAAAAGTTAGAATGGGTAAACATTTACTGAGCAAAAATCAGAGCTTCTCTCTCACTTCCATGCAGCACTGCAGTTGTAAGAGATTCCTAGCAGCTGCTTGCAAGGAATTAAAAGTTTTAGCTTTGCACCACCCTTTTGGAACCTAATTTTATAAGCAGCTGCCTACAGTCCATTAATTTGAACCCAAGATGCCCTCTGAGTTAGCCTAGTGCTAAAGAAAGCATTAGTTTCCATTCCAAAATGTGCTTTATCACACATCCACGCTGCCCCGTTTGCATATCTGTTTGACTCAAGGCAATAGCAGCATGCTATTTAAGCATCAATTACATTTTGGTAATCCACACAATATATAACAAGAAGAGGAAGACTGAATGACCTTAAACCTTGTTAGAATCAGAAAAAAAAAAAAATCCACAGAGTTAAGCATTCACTGGAAGGTTTTTTAGGGAAGTCTTGCATATTTCTTGGTAGTGAAGCTTCTTAACATTATGTCTAATACTCAGATTTTGTGGATGTACAAATCTGGAAGTAAATTTTCTGGACTTTCAGGTTCCTTTTTCTCTAATGGATCTAAATGAAATTAAAATTCTAACACCATTTCTCTTTGTTTAAAGCCAGATTTAAACAGAATAATGAAATTTGTCACTAATGGATCTACATTATGGTAGCAGCCGGTGATACCACTCTGTGATGGCAGTTTCTTTCAGATTTGGGGCTGTATGGTAGAAACACAGATGCAGAGGCAGTCATATGATTTGGGGCTGCATGGTAGAAACACAGATGCAGAAGCATCTGTGATATGATTTGGAGGATAACCTGCTGTTTGATTAGGATATAACTGCTGCAGGATTTGGAGGTTTCTTTGGTGGCAGGTTTTGTTGCTGATATTACTGTTATTGACTTGTAGGAAAGAGGAGATGAAGAGAAATGGCATGAATGGGAAAGTAAGTTGGAGCAGAAAACATAGGAAAGAAAAATTATCATTGACCCAAATAAAGACAGCAGTTTTTTTTTTAATTTATTTATTTAGTTATTTATTAAGATATTAAGCAGGGGTGAATACTAATACCTCTGTGAACTTGGAGATTTTCCCCAGATCTAAAATGCATCATGGAAAAAAGATGCATCTCTTAGGTGGAAAGGTAGACTGATGGACAGAATAGGTTGAAACCATTCTGCAATGAATGGCACAGTCAGGGTCATGATTTATTAGTCTAAATAGAGATGATGAAGATAAGAAAAGGCCCTACACTGAGACGTGGTTAATTTTGACTGAACCATGGGATGCACTTGAAGATCAGTGGGCTGTGGTCAGGGTTAAGTCTGAAAGACAACCAGAACAGTTAGCATTTTAAATGAAGTCCAGGGAGCTAAAATTGCAGGAATGAAAGGCAACAAGAAAGGAAGTGTTGATGACAAAGAAATGAAGTTTCTGGACAAGTCCTTCAGGGATGAAAAGGCCATAATCTAAAGGTGATGTGGGAGGACTAAGTCAAAGGCGACAAATCCATGACATCGGAGAAAGACAGGAAGAAGGCAGAGCTTCGTGCAGAGGAAAAACAAGCATCAGTTTGGTCATCCTGAGTTTAAGATTGCAGCTATGCAGTAAGTAAAGTCAGAGAGAAAATTAAAGGTATGGCTTTCATCAGATGCCTGGATTTGCAAAGCATGGCTGATATTTGTAAGCCCAAAGTAGCTAAAGGGGTGCAAGGCTTGAGATTGTAAGAGATGGGCCAGAAAATCAGGTCCTTGTTAGGCTCTTCTTGTAAACCACCAGGAGTATGAGGAGAGGACGACAAAGTGAAGGAAAGCAGAGAATCGGCAAAGAACTACGCCACAACCCCCCCAAAGTGAACAGGACTTCAAGAGCAAAGTAGTAGAGAAGTTTGAAAAGCCAGAGGGCAGAAGATGTAATATACATGCTGAGGCATTGTATCGGTCCATATCTAGCTAGCAACAGAGCTTGTGCTTGCATCATACTTGTGGAGACCCCGTACTTCAAGAATTTTTGCTGTATTCTAAATTAAATTGACCAAGATATGCCTATGTAAGATTCATAATGCTTCCATCTGCCTGGAACTTTAGACTTGCAAGCCCTTAAAAAGAGGAAAACATCTTGTATTAAATTTTCTAAGCAGACAGAATGTTTTTCATTTTTTTCCTTTAGCTAAATTTAAATTTATGTTTCTAAATTTACATATTCAAAAACTTATTCTGAAACCTGTTTGGAATTTGTATGTCTCTTCTTATCACATTTCACTTAATTGCAGCTACTTCTGGAATTGAGGCATCACCCCTGCAGCTACTGGATGTTGAAGGACAAAAAAAATGAATTGCTTGAAACAAAACTGAAGCCACATTTCTATTCTGCATTTGAGCTGCTGACATTTTCTAGATAACACCAAGAGATGTCAGAATACTGGCTGTTAAAGCAGTCTATGTTTGGAGCCTATTAAGTTGAATTCTGAGAGTGAAGGAAATGTGAAGACTTCTGGAGGGACTGACATATACCATTACTTGCTTTATTTCAATTTTATAGGAAAAAAAATTTTTTTTCTACCTTTTTGCCCAAGAGTTCCTCTTAAAATGTGACAGGTCCCCGAGAGCCTGCAATTTCACTCTAATTCCTCTGTGTATTTGAAAGCTCCACAATATAGCTCCTGTCCTTCTGAGGAGGAAAGGCTGAGAGGAACTCCTCTAAGAGCCTCCTACTCTCATTACTGTCAGTAGCCACTACTGACCTGTCTTCCTCTCTGCACCAGTAATTCTGCCACTTTTTTGTTCCCATATTACATTGCTCAAGGGATCCAGATTGCCTCTTCTTGTTGATAAAGGTGTAGCTTCACTGAGGTCTGCTGAGTTTCACCAGGGTAAAATCATCTGGAAGGAGGAGGGGGCTCTGAGAGTATTGTTCAGGTCACTTCTATGTCACGCAAAGCAACCAGCATGATCTTGGCCTTGCTTCCTAAGCACCCTCTTCTCTTCCCATGCAGTAGTAAATTTAGGGAGGAAATTAGTTTCCTGTGAGCTGAATTGTCCCTGGAGCTCCTTGGCATGCACAGTCAGTCTGGCAGGACATCCTTCCAGAGACCCCATTCTCCTCAGCCCCTTGCTCCAGCTCCTCTGTCCCATGCACAGGAAGAGATGTCTCGCACAGACCTTCACCCATCCACTGCACAGGGCACTGAGCCTGAGACACGCTATGAAAAAGCATGAAGAAGTGATAAGACCACAACTGCAAACAGCTATTGCTTCCAGAGCCAAGCTGGCTCTCCACCAAGCTAGTATATCCTGCTCGTCCACATTCACAGCCTTAGAAAGGTTGCACGGGGTGGGCTGGGATGCATAGGGCTGGGTAGGGTGCATACGGCTGGGCAGAGCTGAGCCTGGTCTGACAGACCCAGATGGACTCCTTCCAGACCTAGCTGGGATGTCTCTGCCAACCTGCTAACCTTGATCCTTGGTTAACAGACAGCTGGTGGCATTTAATCAGAGGCACCATTCGCGTATACCCTCCGCACCGATGAGTCTTCTGAACTGTGTTGTGCTGGGTAATGCAGGTCTATCAGTTACTTCCTTTGGTTGCTCGCAGAGCCTTTTGTGTCTGGCAGTTTATGGATTATCTTAAATATTGTTTCTGTCTTCAAAGATAAATGGATGCATTTAATGGCATTTGAACATCCATCATATCTGAACAAGAAATATTACCGAACAACTTCTCCTCCTGCACAACCGTTGGCTAGCGGTTTTCTGCTGAAGCTCCTGTGAAGCTCAGCCTACGCTACCCTTAGCACTGATGTTCCCCATTTCCCTGCCTGCTCTCATGGCACAATCCTTCAATAGTACTGCCGTTGCCAGCCTCAAAGGCAGCTAGGGTGGGTATCAGCCTGATTGGGGCTGCTACAGGACCAAGTAGACCCCTTGCCAAGCCACTGAAAACTTAGATGAAGCAGTCTGAGCATGCAGAGCTATGTCAGGCAATGCACATCCTGGCCTGTAAGGCTGAATCCAAGCAGAAATGGCCCAAGAAGCTGAACTCCTTTGTATATGATTGTGTTACTCCCATGTGAAGTAATTTGTAGCTAGTTTCACTGAATTTAGCTTTCTGGTGTTTCTTTTCAGGAGCTAATTGAGCTTTTCCTCGGTTTGGATCTTTGTGTTACGACTTGTAGTGATGAAGGTCAGATATGAGTAGGGGTAGATAGCTACTGCTGACTTGACCATGATGGTGGGAGCACTATGCACCAGATACACAGATTGCGATGCAAGCACTTGTCTTCACCAGCACTTTGCTTTAACTCAGCACCTAGAAGACCTGAGTGCATTACAAATGGCTCAAGCCTTACTGTAAGAGCTCTGGTACCCTGACTAACTAAGCCAAGGTCAACTTGAAATTCAGCAAAACATGTGTTTCTTCACAGTGAAAACACAAGAGGCTGAATGCTTTTCAACCTAAGCAGTAATGTCTGACTCTTCCTAAGACCCCACGACTATTAGCCTGTATCTGGGAGCTAGTCAGAAAAATAACAGGCCTCATTCCTCTCTCAAACTGGAATCAAGCAGGAGACAGTCCACCAAACTCAGTTCACCTAGGAGGTTCAAATGTAATGCAAATGAAGAACGAGGCCCACAGATTTTACGGTTTTAACTCTTTTCTTAGTTTGAAGGAAAAAGACCACCTTGAATATACCAATAGATATTCCAGATGAGATCAGAGAAAATTATGTAAACATCCCAACCAGTACTGAAGGCCCTCCAGAGAGAAAAAGTATTGCCCCAAAACTGAGATGGTATTCCAGAGGACAAAAGAATGAATTAAACCCCTAAATTACCTTCAACAATGCATTCAAGGACATAATCACATCATTTTGCTCAGTCTGGTCTTTTTTTCTAATCAGATTAATAAATATATACACCAGGAGCTGTTATTATTTTGCATATGTGGGAGCTAATTCTATTCAACATTTCAAAAATCCTTAAGCCTGCTGTTTATTTTGATTATTTATCATTTTGCAAAAAGCAGACAGGCACCCAGAGCTCAGAAAAAGATCAGAGAGTCCAGCTTTCCTCAAGGCTATTTTTTCTCTTTAATCCTCAGGGACCTGATTTAATTTTTCTCTGTTTATTATTATTTTATATTTATTTTCCACATTCTATTTATTTATTTTGATTCATAAATTATACCACCACGCTAAGGGCAACTGTCCTCTGTGAATCATTCCTCTTGTGCCTGTGACATTTGTGCCAGCCTCGTGTCTGTGTTCTGCTCCCATTTGAGCCCTCAGTCCCAAACTACTTTAGGCCACTGTATTGTTTAATTTTTTCCTCACTTGACTAAGCAGCCTGAAACCAACCACATAATATTCTATTTGACATTAAGCCTCACATATACTTTACAGTCGGTGAGTTCTCTGGGGCAATAGCTGTCTTTTAAAATTATGTATAGCCGGGCCAGCATAATGGGGCCTCAGGCCCTAGGATGGCTCCCTCAGGCACTGCCATAATACAGCATATATTTCTAACAGCAGAGGAGATGAACCACCAGGAGAAGTGCTGAATTCTCTGTCCCTTGGTAGCTCTGCCTCCCTGCTGGAACACGCGCTATAGATAAACATGAGTTCAATACAGGGGTAAGTGATGACATTTAAGGGCTCGTGGAGGTTGAAAGAGATGATCCAATGGTCCCTTCCAGCCTTCGATCCATGAATCTATGAATACAGATAACAGCAATTAAAAAGCAGCTCTGTGAAAAGGTTTCCTCAGCCACTGCTGCAGGGACACTGCAAGAGTATTGCTGGAACGCTTCCTCAGGAGTGAGGCCATGGAACAACTCTGCTTTCAGTGAACAGGTATCACCTTGGGGGAACAAAACATCTTCCTATGGCGGGGGGAGAGGGAGGAATGTCTCTAGAATAATGTCATAGCTAAGCTGGAGGTATGAAGACTCTATGCTGATTCCAAAGGCTTGCCACAAATACATGAATTAAATTCTCCAGGCATAATATTTAGGAGTGAGCAACCAGGAATGGTGACCAGCATGGATGAATTTTGAATCATTCACTGAGGGGCTGCTGGCCCTCCTTCAAATTTCCACCAGCTTTGGAGATGGTCACCTCTGCTGGCCCTGGGTTCGCACTGTAACTCAAAATAAGCTGCAGCTAAATGAAAAAAAAAAAATCTGCAAATTATTTACAGGTGTGGTCCAGGCAAAACAAGGACTAGGAACCCCAGACAGCCCAGCTATGGAAAGCTGGCTGAGCGAGGCAGAGACTATGCAATTCCCCCAGATGCTCAGCAGCAGGTCTTTGAGACAGAGCTAAACCTCACCTTATCATAGAATCATAGAATGGCTTGGGTTGGAAGGGACCTTAAAGATCATTTGGTTCCAACCCCCCTGCCATAGGCAGGGATGCCACCCACTAGATCAGGTTGCCCAGGGCCCCATCCAACTTGATCTTGAACACCTCCAGGGATTGGGCACCCACAGCTTCTCTGGACAACTTGTTCCAGTGCCTCACCACCTTGTTTGAGCCCAGATGGGAGAGGAGCTGGCAGTCTGTATGCAGCCAGCTGTTAACTTTATGCCCTTGCAACACCTTCACACACCACTGCCAAATGGCAATGGATCATTTATGACCATGGAAAAAGGAGCTGCCCTTTGCAACTATCCTACTTGCTTAAACAGCAGGCTTCAGCAGTAATTGGCAATGAGAGCAAGAAATAAACTTTCAGCAACCTCACGCTCCCACTAAATCCCTTCCCAAACATGTATTGTTTTGCAAGCAGATAATATTTCTAGTAATGAAGCAACAAGGCAAATACAGTTCAGTGCTCTGTAAACATGAATGCACTCAAACCAATACACGAGCCTTGGGATAAAATACTACGAAAAAGCACTTCTTCAGATGCTTCCCAGTGATGGAGAACCTGCCAACGAGAAATCAGGACTTTTCAGAAATTGCTTTATAATGCAAAAACACTAAAAGTCATGGCTATGACTTTCCAAAACAAGTGATGCTCAGGCTCTAAGCGGCAATAGGGAAGGCTAGAAACGTGGGGCTGCTAGCTGGTGGGCCTTGGCTTTGACTCAGCTCCCCGAATGACCTAGCAACAGTTTTTCTTCACTTGCCATGCTTTGCATTACTTTGGCACAGAAATATCCCTAGTTCTCTGGCATGATTTCATGAAAAATTGTTTGATCTTCGCCTGCACATTTCTGCAAGGCCTGGCTTGTTTCTCCTGCCGCAGCGTGACACCTTCCTGACCGCTCTCTGTCAGGGCTGGCGTTGCCACTGCTCTGAGGAGCTGATGAAGTTATAAGTCTGGGTAACCTCAAGCTGCCCCAAGCTGCCATAAGCCTGCTAGACTCTCATGAGTGCTGGCTCCAGGCATCCAAGACGTGCTGGCAAAATTGAATTTTGCTGCAAAAGAGCAGCAGCAGAGCCAGGGGAGGCTCCTGGAGAGTCGGGCTATCCACCTCTGCTATGGCGGAGGGCTCGGGGGAGCGGTGGGGATCGGGTCGATGACAACGGTTGCGGGGAAGCCCTCAGGTCTTCGCTGCTGCCACCAAAGGCCTCGGCCCCGCAGGCCCTGACTCCTCCGCCAGCAGCCCCCGGGCTGGCTCCCCGGCCTCTGGCACCGAGAGAGGCGGCTGCCGGAGCTGAACTCTCTCTGGTTTCACCAGCAGTCTGTTGCCATAGGCAACTGCCTATTTTGCCTATACCTAGAGCCGGCCCTGAGCAATACGCACAGCAGGATTGCTGTGATGAGATTAGCACTCTTTATTATACTATCCCTGCTCTTATCACCAACCCCAGCTCTCACGAATTCAAGATAAGGAAATTTCCCTCATGTACTCACCGTGGTCTTGAACAGCACTTTAGAGAGAAGCAGTGAACGCCACTGTGTTCACATTTACATGGGAAAATGTAGGGCGTTGTTGCTATCCTTGTTTTCAGGTCCTCTGAACCCTTCAGTGTCCCAGCTCTGGTCTGGTTGTTTATCAGCTACCCCAGCTTGAGTAGCTTGAGGGTGTCCTCTGCACTAGGCTAATGTCAATATGGGACCATGGCACGACAATCCCCTCGACTGTAGCCCATAATCTTTGTCATTTGTTAAAAGAAAAAGTATTTTCCTTCTGATCCTTCTGAAACACACAGAAATAACCTGTTTCCTACCCAGCTTCAGCCTGTGCACCACTTTCAGCATCTCTAGAGAGCTGCACCTGGCAAGCATACCTGTTAGCACATAGGAAGGTAAAACAGCTTTGAAACAGCTCTAAGTCTCATTGAAAGCCAAAACAGGACTTAGTCTGTAGAGAATCAGCCACACAAACAGATCACCAATGCTTAACAAGTTGCCATACATCAGCTGAGCAGCTCAACCGCAGGTGCAGTGGCGTCGTGCTGCCCTTGCCTGATGAGGGATCACTTGGGAGAAATGGAATGGACTCTAAACTAGAAATGGTGAGCTCGAACCCTTTCTTACACCTATTTTCCATTTAGGTTCTTAACTCCTTATTGAAATACCTTGTTGACTCTGGGAGATACCTCACTGGATGTAGCCCAGACTGTGAAAGATACTGCTTTGTAACCAGGGTTAGGCACCTAATTCCCTTGAAAATCTTAGGTTTTAGGTCCTTCAATACATGCACAGCTCTATGCGTATGGGCCTCAAACTGGGTTCTGCAGAAAGATATTTATGTAATGTGAAATCTTGTTGTATGAAACAACAAATATGAGCCTAAATTGACCTGACAGTGACCTTTTTTAATAATAGAAAATCATCAAAAATAAACAAAGCACAATGCAAATGCAGATGATTTGGTTACAGTAGATTTGATCAAATAAAACAGACAATCTAATTAACCAGTGATTAGATTAAGTAGAAGTCTCTGTATTGAGTGATGGATAATTAACTGGAATTGTATTTACTTATTTTTATTGTACTGCAGAACAAGGCACATCTTTGCCTTTCTTTCTTTCCACTGCAGTCTTTTAATTAAACAAAATTATTCTGAATGTTCTACGCAGAATCTAGGCCTCTAAGTAAACACGGTAAGTTGGAATGAGAAAGGCAGCCCTATACTGAGATTTAGTTGTAGATCAATACTGCTTGGATAAATCTCATCTAACTGCGCAGCTACAGCTCTGGATTTTTGGAGCTACTTGGCATTTATAACTCCAACTGAGTGGAATGGGAGCTGCAGGTGCTCAGCCTTTTGGAGAGCCATGCCCTTATTGTTCAAATGTAATTTATGCTTGAGAGCAAACAAACAAACATGTTCAAGGCAGCTCTTAATTTCTGCACCTGAGTCAATCAAGGTTTATTTTTATCAAAGCAAATGCACATAAGAGAATGGTGCACAGCAGATCAACCTCAAAGACAGAAATGGATCTTGCACTTTGAAATCCTTATCAGAATATGATGTGGTGACTTTTAAATGCAGGTTGTGCAAGAGACTTTTAAAGTGATTTAATTCCCTCCTTTTAAGAGCTGTAATCTGGAAGATTGGTTTGGCTCCCCATTACTACCAGGAAAACCCTGTACTATTGAAGAAGCCCTTTTAATAACGCAGCTTGTCAAATGTTAGATGTCATTTTAATTTTTTAAGTATGTTATTAATTGCATGTTGGCCAGAGGCTCTGTAATGTCCTATAAAAACTCTGTCACAGCAAACAAACACCACGCTCACTGTATACATGGGCCGTGTACTCACATGTTCCTCTGTTCAGAATACATAACAGTTAATTTGATGAAATATCTGCTGGCAAAATTTCTCCCCTAGCTGTGGGACTACTGTCTGTCTGTCTGTCTGTCTAGACGCTGTTACTGCTCTCATTGCCATGGTATCTCAGTGCATCCAGACCCATGGATATCTAAGGAGGAGCTAATAAGCATTATCTCTTGCTAGGTCTCTTCAGGGGATGCTTCTGCCAAACTGCAGGGGACAGCACATGAAAACAGCATGATTCCTGAACGTGATGAGCTGCCTGAAGAGCAGAGGTAGCAGGACAGTGTGGGAGCTCTGGCATCTATTTACCAGTGCCTTGCTATCTGCCTCTGGCCAGGTGGCAGAGCATTCGTGTGTTGGCTTATAAACAGGCATTTTTCTCGCTCGTGTGCAGAGACGAGCAAAGCTAGAGCTACTGCAAGCTCTGTGCTAGCAAGGATGCCAAGGAACACCATGTGGAGGCGGGTGGATTCTGGATGAGAGAGTGGGTAAACAGAAAGGCTCAAGTGCCAGGGGTAGCCTCGGGGGCATTCCCTTAAGGAACAAACAGCAGCTGATTATTGGTAAGAGCTAGAAAGTAAGGCCTCACCGCAACAATTAGCTTCCTGACCTGGTCTAAGGTATCAGCTAGATTTGGAACAGAAAGACCTGGCTACCCAGGTAACGTGCATGCTCGCAGATGCTTTATTTTAAGGCTATAGTTTTGGTCCTTAAATAGCAGTCTATGCATTTACCCATTTACCTATAAAAAATGGAATCTCTTTTATGGTGCAGACTTTATTTTCACTGGTGTTGAGTGCAAGTCAGAAACATAAAACCACACCTTCTCAACACTGTTGATGCTCAGGGCTCGGGTCCTGATTCCTTCAATGCTACGAAGAAAACATCTACCATCCTTCACATGAGTAGGCTTTTAAATAATTGGACTTGTACTTAGTCCCCACTTACATTTGAACAACCATTCTGACCAAAAGGGGTCTAACAGTGGGAGCAAAACATGGCCTCTGGTCCATACAGATGTAGTAGGACATTTTATCAGTCGTTCTCTGTTTTCAATTTCCCTTCCCTTCACAGGGAGTTCCCATGACTCTAACCTTTCTCACTAAAGTCTGTTCAGAGTGATAGGAAGATGGATGAGACTATGTGAGAAAGTCTAAGAATATATGTGAATTCTCTGATATTTCTGGCATAAAATCTTTAACAGGTATTGTTATAGGGAAGGCACATATACCTCCTAAACAATATGAACAGAATCATATCATCAGAAATGTTTACATTTCATTTTGCAGCTTTTCTTTGTGATTAACAGAATTCAGCATGTTGTTGTACATGAGCAGAAATCTCAGTTGAATTCCCCTGACTTTCTCTTCTCAACAGCACCGAGACAAAGAATTACATACAAGCCACAAGACTCAAGAGTATTGCCAGTGTCCAGCAGCCTAGATGCACCCTGACTCCATCTCACAACACAACCCAAACATGTCTTCTCCTCCTCCCCTACTCCTTTTTCCTCTTGTCTTCATTTCTGGAAGGCCAGATGTTTAGATGTAGGCAAGAGAGCCTTGCTGCCACTGAGGAAGGAGTTGTAGAAGACAAAAGAAAGCTCCTCCAGCTTTGGTTGGAGGAAAGAACGGGGGAGAATAAGTAGATTTGGAGTACCAGATCTTCTGAGAAATGTGAGATAAGAAGAATACGAGAAGTAGTGCATAGTTTTTCTGCACAGTTGTGATATATGCAGACACCAGCCTAGGAACTCTTGGGGAACTCTAATGAATCTCTCCAAGTTGTGTCTATGGTGCTGATTACCACTGTTCCCGCAGAAGCCACTTGTATTTGTGATTTGGAGATGTTTTCAGCAGGCAATGAAGTATTAGTCTCTATTTAAAAAATGTACTGCATAATTGCAGAAGATAGCATGTTCCTGTTCCAATTAGAAGTGAATAACTGTAATACCTGAAGAAGCCTTGTGCAGCATCTGTAGGTAAATACTGCTCTTTTTAAAGGAATCTACGCATAGAAAAATGCATAATAGGTTTGTGAATGGTAAGGTTTAGATGTAAACTACTGAAATAAGAGGATCAGTATTCCATGAAGAAATCTAAGCAGAGTTTGAGATGTTTTCCTAAAGAGATGCAAAATATATTGCTAGCAAACTGTGCTCGCCTTAATTGCTTGTATATCAATAGCGCAAGCAGAACCTGAGAAAAGTTTGTCTTTTCTACCTTAGAAAAGTTTTTCCCCAGCTCTTCATGCTAAATTCACAAAAATATTTAGACATGGCAACGCTTCAACTTCAACCAATGCCTGACTTTGCACATTAACCGTGCTTGAAGCCACACTCCAATGCTGAGGTCAATTGGCTTGAATGGCCCACATTGACTCTTAAAACCCCCAAACAACATGGCTGTAGCAACCCATTTACTGGCAATGGGACCGTTCCTGGTAAACATCTAAACGAGCTCACTGCTAGTGCTGAGATGTGCCCAAACTGCTAGGTTATGTAGGGGAAATGTAGGGACCTCTATTCAACATGTACACGGTCATTTGGCACATGTATAGCCAGAGAGCAGATAGGCAGGTCTTCTGATGATCTGCATGTTGAAGGTTGTGTCTGAAAGTGCCGGTGTGGTGTCTAAATCAATGCTTTTGTAGATTCAGCCCTTAACTTATGGAAAGCTCCCATTTCATTCCCATCCTAGAATTAGTAGCACCTAATCAGCTTCTATCTATGGTGTGGCAATGTCAGGACCCTACAGAAAGTGTCTATGAAATGAGTAATGAACTCTAAATCGACTCAAAAAATGCTACTGATTTGCGAATAGAATTAGATCTGGACAGTCAGTGAAAATGCAACCAGTTCTGCTTTTGGTGAGGTGTTGATAGGACTACAAGGGCTAAGTTCAGGGCTTTGATTAAGCAAAAGCAACTCTCCTGTCTAGTCAGAACTGCATTTGCCCATTCAAAGTCTGATTCTGACCTAAGATCTTTGTACACCATGTTTTTGTTGCTTTCTTTGCGTAACTGTACAGCGCTGAAAGACCTTTGAACAAACTTATTTTATAGAAGGGAATAGAAATATACATGGGGTAAGACTGCAGGCTTGCAAACAACAGGAATACCTGAAAAACCCTCTGTTCTGCTATTGATCCAAAGGAGTGCTGGAAACATTACTATGGCAACAATTCTTACCCAGTGGAAGAAGCATGCCATTATCTGTGCATAGGAATAAAACAAGAGGTGGCGTTTTTTCAGAGCTGTTGCCCACCTCCCCTCGACCACTACAGATGTGCTGACCTTCGGGCATGAGCTCCTGCTGCAGGAGCTTTCAATGAGATACGACCTACAGAATTATTTATTGGCCTATGCACAAAGAATAAAGAATTGTATTGAGCAAAGAGTCCTGTCACAGAAAACAGCACTGCATGGAACTCTTTTCTAAGAGTATCAAACATCTTCCTTACATCGTTAACAAGCTGGGTTCTCGTTGTGAATAAAAGAGATAAGGGTGCTCTGGCTCACTGTAAGTGTTGTTTATGCCATGTGGTTCGATGCCACTTGAACCTTTCACAAGTACAGTTATTAACTCAAAAAACTAATGAGTATCTAATCTTGCCATGTTCTTATTGAGAATGAATTCATGCTAATGTACAAATCTGCTGGTGTTGTGGTAGTGGCATTATTTGGTCTATTAATTAGCAACTAGAATAATAAAGTCAGCAAGAAACCATTTTGCATTATGTGGCTAAATTGAACGTCCATATCCCATATAGCCTGAAGGCAGAATCAAGAGCTAATCATATTCCAGGTGTTTGTAACACTTAAGAAGAAGCTGTCAGTGGCTCCTAGCTGCCTCTCTCATTCTCCGCTTCATATACGGGTAATTTTAAAGGAGGACTGTGACTCTGCCCGCTGTTCCTAACCCTGGGATGGGTGTGATACTGGCTACAAGTCCAGGCAGACTGTTCTTCCTGTAAATGGCTGAGGAAAATGATTGTGTGGGAGATGGTGCCAAGCAAGGAGAGAAAAGGAACAGCCTGGAAGAAAGCTTCCAAATACACACTCCCACTGCAGAAACACTTTATGGCTGTCCTGAGGATGGGGAGAAGAACAAGCAGCTGCAAGCTCTTTCCAAGCTGTTTGTCTGCCAGGCTTCTCTCTGGGCAGCCTGTGGCACAGCCAGCTGTGAGAGCAACACAAGTAGGTGTAACAGCTCTGCCCACTCGGTAGCTCACTGCTGCTCCAGAGCCACTTCACAGCAGGAGCCAAGTGCATCTTGCCCATTGCTGTTGCTAATGTTATCCCTTTATTTTTTAGAACAGAAAAACAAGAAAGGTTAGAAAACACGAGGGAGAAGCTGGGCCGAAGATAGATGGTAGAAGGAGACCAAGACTAAGACCAAGTATGTGAAGTACAAAGAAGGAACGGAAAAGACATTTGTACTAACACAGGAAATATACAAAATGTCATCCAGCTACTTACGAGGTCCCTGCCTAAAAAGCTGGGTTCCTGATTATTCTGTAGAGATAATAAAGAACTATTTCTTCCAGACATGTATGTATCCCTGCTGGTCATGGAAATTATTCCTCTTTCCTTTACGGTAGCTGTCTCCTGCATCCCAACACAAGCAGCCACAGTGGCACAGGATATTTGTGCATCAGTGTGTATGTATAGGTACATATTACACACACGTACAAATATGTAAGAAAGCATGTTGAAAATGTCTTGATGAAAGGAGAACTAGAATACACACTTGGATTTAACCTATCTGCTCAATCATTTTCCTGTGCCTAGAGATGGCTTCTTTGTTCAATATTGACTTTTTTTTCCAGTTCTAGATGACTTTGGGTTCTGAGGATATAGTAACATGGCCTGTTATTAAGGATATCATTATTATTTTGACAACATTGACTTTGACAGCTTCATGAACTTTATTGAATAAGCAATGTTTCATTACCCGTCAGATAGTATTTTCACACTTCTCCAACTTCCTCTGCCTTCAGTGGTGATTCAGTATCTGAGGATGCACCAAGTATTCTGCAAAAGTAATAATCTCTCCCTTCTTCCCTTTAGGAAAACAGCTTGATCAGTTACAGGAATTTTCTTCCATGTCTGCTGTTGCACACCTGAGAGCAGGTGTGCCGGGGAGAAATTATTAAGGAAAGGCCAAGTCAAAGAGATAAGACACGTGGGCAGTTTCAAATGGAGTGAAGCCTCTGCTCATTTTCGGCTCCTGTGGGAGCAGGTTTCACAACGCCCAGGTCCAACCCTGCACTCAGAAGCATGACCCTGTTGGCTGTGCTACTTTACGCTGGGGAAATGCGATTGCTGATGGAAGTCACGCTCACTGAGGGGGACACTCTCCCCAATAGCCCAGGACACATCTACCAAGGCTCTCTGAACAACAGTGCGGAGAGGACAACATGGGGCCTATGTGCAATGTGTTGTAGGCTTGCACAGCCCGGTCTGGGGGTGCTCACTGCCAGCAGGATGCTGCACACAAACTGCTGTCCTAATTACCACTTACCCCTTTGAATGTGGGTGCTTTTCTTGGGTTTGCACTGACGTCCCTTGCACAGGGCTCTGGTATATTGAGAGTTGAAAGGCACCACGGAGAACCTAAACTAGCATTTTAAGAATGGGAACCAGCCAGAAAGATTTGAACCTAATCGGAGAACTAGCAGCTTCAGCAGCAAAGGCAAATGTTATTATTCAGGACCACCCACATGAGCGAGTCAGTGGGGTGCTACAAAGTTCACCATCCATTTTATTAGGAAACTGGGCCGCAGCTGGGGCACACGAGCGCAGTTTGTCTGTCAGGAGCAACGGCAGGCGAGGCGGCCGCACACCGCTCAACCTCCCACTGCCAGCTCCAACATGCCACCTCGGGTGGCTGGCTGGGCCAGAGGGCCAGAGAGCGAGAGGGCAGTGGGCGGCGGCCCCGTGGGCCGGGCTGGGCCCGTTGTGACGCCTCTGCGGTTGCCGGGTGGCTGCGAGTGCGCGGCCTCGGCGGGCGNCTGCCCCTGACCCTGCCGGCCGCGGAGCCCCCGGGTGCCAAGGACGACCGCAGCGCCGAGGACGAGGCGGCGGAGCCCTGGCGCCGGCAGGCACAGCCGGGTGAGGCGGGAACGGGCGGGGGGCAGGCAGGCGCCCTGCGTGGCCTCCTGCTCGCTTCTCCTGCAGGGGTTGGTGACCCCCACTCAGGCCCCTGTTTTTTTATTATTATTATTTTTTCCCCCTCCTAAGCCTGTCGGCTTCCCACTGAGGATGCCATGCTGCCTGAGCAACACTTGGTCACTGCCAGGATGTGGTGGTTGCTTCTCGGTGTCATACGCCGGCAGTGGGAAGGTGTCGGAGTTTATTCAGAGCTTTATTAAGCCATGCGGCATCACAGGGAGGCTGGGGACATGGGGGAAGCTCCAGATCTGCCCGTCACTCTCGCAGCCGAAAGTGTGGGCTGCGGAGACTCGGATACGTGCAACCCCCCTCAGTCTGTTCACCGAGCCGCGAAACCACGCAGGTTCATGGCTGATGCGTTGTGGAGCGCAAAGCCACTTGCCCATCGCAAGATTCCGTCCTGGGAGGCTGGATGAGCTTCCCTCGTCCCCTTAGCTGCCCCTTGCTGTACGGCGTTGGGTTCGGAGCGGTGCTGCTCCCCCCGTGCTCTGACCGCCGGGACCGCGCCAGCACTGAGCCCCAGCACCTGGCAAGAGCGACAGGCTCGCCAGCGAGCGTGCCCCTGGGGCTCGCCGGGACTTGGAGTGTTGTCTGTTGGCATTCATAGGAGGAGGACTTTTGTGGGCTTTTTGAGCGTTTATCAGAATATTCCGCATGTCTTCTGTGATGTGGCTTGTAATTAAAATGCTGTATAATGGCAAAGATTTCTGTCCTACATAGGTTTTACAAGGCTTCCAAATGTAGAGAGGAATACAGGCTGCCTTTGCTGTGCTGGTACTAATTGCAGCCCCCTGACAGGAATGCAAATGCAGTTCCTTAGCACATTCTTATCTCAGCATGTGTGGGATTTACATATATAACTCCTATTAATGCTAATGGCAGCTATGTACATAATTCTCCTTGCATAGGGCTGACACTATATTTTTATCTGAACCTGATGCAACTGGAAACAGCCATCTTATATAAGTGGAAAGATCTGTAGTTTCTTATGGGAAACTTACTTCAAATTTTGCCTCATTTTAAACATAGGCAGGAAATGCAAGTAAAGGAAGGAATACAAACTTTGCATTGTAATATTGACATGGATGGTTCGTAACATTTATATGAAAAGTACTATGTTATCCAGAGAATTATCAGTGAATCTGATCCTGTTTCCCTTAAAGTTTCTTTCCGTTGTTTTTAAAATTTCATTAAATCAGAAATTAAATCAGAAGTAAGGACCAGTGATTCCTGATTGACTTGTTAATTTAAAACCTATCAGTTTTTAATCTTTAGATGCATGTGAAGTTTATTGGAGTATTTTTACTTAGACAATACGGTATCTTTTTATTTAGAGCTATTGTCCATCAGTTCATCATTCTGATTCTCTGACAAAAGAGTCATGTCGTGCGTTGTGGTGCTCCTGGAGCCAAAAGCATCCTGAAAGGGCACAATGGTTGATATCTTCCTCTACAGTCAGGAGGAGTTTGCTTTCACTGGTAGCGAAGTCCCTCAGCCTTCTATTAGTAATAGCTGAAGTTTACTGTCTCTACTTGTTTATAAAGTTGTTTTTTTTTTTTTTAATTTCTGTCTGGATGGGAAATGACAGCTTCTCCTTTCAGCTACAACACCCTGCCATGGCTACATGTAAATTGCCACGTCAAAACTGAACTAATGCCTACTGTTAGCGTAGAGGTTTGGGGCTTATCATAACCTGATACAAATTGTCAGAAATCTATTGAGTTGAGAATTTGCACCATCTGAAGCTATCTGAGCCCTCCCTCCCTCATTTTTGCACACTTACATTTATTGGGCACATGCAAACAAGCATATCTCATGTTGTACCAAGTTGAAAACAGGCATTTTAAAACAGGACTGTATTTAGACTGTAGACAGGATCCTTAAATTCCCCTCCTTCTCTGTGGTGCTGTGGTTGTTGTTATGAGACAAGACTGTTGACTGACTGTCCCGTTAATTTAAAAGAAGCGAAGGGAAACATGATAGGATGTCCATGATGGGAACTGTCTTCTAAAGAAGTGATTATTTTGTAAGGGTCATTAGATACGGTGTTTGAGGATGCACTAGCTGTTTTACAGGTTGTCTCTGTTTTCGGAGGATTTTAAATCTTATCATTTTTCCTTATGCTTTGACTAAGGTTGAAGTCTTACTTTAGCATTGAACTGGATAGTTAAGTTATTGTTTGAGGATTGTTGTGCATACGCTAGAAGACTGTTCTGATGAGCACAGCTTATACGCTGAAATAAATGTCAAAACCATAGAGACAGTTAGAGATAACAGAAAAATAAGATTTTGATGGCTCATTTATAATGTTGGGAAAAAGAATTCAGTATCAGTTTATCATTGTGGAGAATTCAGCCTGCTGCTGTTGTGTAAATCCTTTACAATGGAGGAATAAAGCTTTTATATTTGTACATCACTGACGGAAGAGAAATGGAACTGTTCCTTTCAACCTGAGAAATGTAAAGTTTTGGATAGCATGTGAAAAATGTAAATGTTGCACAAAGATTTAATAGCAAGAAATGATATATAATCTTGCATTGCTGCACAGAAATAACATTTTGTAAACATGAATCTTGAATATAAAAAACTGAGAGACAGCGAAAGCAAACTTTACATTAGCAAGTATTTGTTATCAGAAAAAAATAATCTGAGTAGGCTGGACTGGCAATGTAGACTTGTAAAAACAGTCATAGTGACTTGTCTGTTCTCTTCGCATTTAGAAGAACTGAAAAGACCCATTGCTTATTTAATGAATAATTTCCAAAGGTGCTTCGCTAAGTTAGTTTCTCTGTGGAACGATTAGTGTATCTCAATATCCTTATAAACAAACATTCAAATTGCATGCTATTAGGAATAAAATATATAATCCAGATTTGAATCCCAGATGGAGACGAGAACCTTTTGCTTCTGTACATTCTGTGAAACCCATTCTGTAACCTCAAAGTACCATAAAAAAAGTGCTAACTCCAATCACAGTGATTAAAAGCCCAGTACCTAATTAAAATACTGTACCTGGTTGACTCATCTTCGTGCTAGCTGTCTAAACCTGACCTTGAAGTGTGATGGGGAAAAAATCATGTGGCAAGGCTTATGTTAGCCAGAAAAAACAAGGAAATGAGTTGACTGAATATTGTTTAATGAAATTTTTTCTTAACTCTTTTCAGGAAAGACCTATAATTTGCATAGAACCCAGACTCTGCATTTTCTGAGCATTCAGTAGATTAATGTAACATCATAGGCTGATTTATAAGAAAAATACATATTTTCCTCCTAAAGAATCATTTTAAGGTTTAAGTATGGATGCTATTCACTCTGGATTTTATGATATATTTTTCATAAATGTCTTGTTTTGCTGGTTTAGTTCATGAAAGCAAAAATGTTGGCAAATTTCACATTTCAACTAAAAAGTAGGAAAGATTTCAAGGAATGAGTTTCCTGTTACTTGGGCATTTCCATCCCTGTCATTGCATTAGAGATGTAACTTTAGACTTTGTGTTCAGGTCTGAATGCCCTTGAGTCCATGGAACTAGAATTTGGAGTATGCACAGTTACATGTGGTAAGTAGCAAAGCAGATGAATAAAACATATTGTCCTTTGTTTTTGGAAAAAAAAAAAAGTGCTAACTGTAGCAATTTAGCAGTTGTAATTTGCTTGCCCTTGTTCACCTCTCATTGATTTCAATTGCCAATAACTATAATTAACAAAAACAATCAGGCTGATTGTCATTAGAAGTTTAGGTCAGATCTGTTGTTTTATTAAATTCACAGCCTGCAAGCTCCTATTTTAAACCAGTTCCCTACGTTTATTGGCACATGAGCTGCCTTCCCCAAAGTAACAATTTTCGCTATTTGTGAACATCTGTGAGATGTTCAGAAGATGAAAGATCTTCTGATGCTTCTCACAGATGTCTTCCCACATACAATATTGCCAAAAAAATTGCTTGCCTGCAGTAGCCTGTTCTGTATTCCACATTTATACAATTTATAAATCGTGCAATGGAGAGGAGAGGTATCATTCTGGAGTAGGAGGGGAGGGAGGAAAAATGAGTTGAGCCTTAGGAAGACATCTCTATGTTTAGGGTGGTGATAGAAACTGCTGTGAGGTGGTAATTACACCGCTTAGGAAGCAGTCTTGAATCAGAAATGCTATTAATTTTTTTTCTACACAAATTCTGTTTCTCGTAAGACCATAGAAAAGAAAAAGAGAGAAGAATTTTTGCCCCCATCAATCTGATGTTTTCTAGAGTATGCCTTCATATTTTTCTCCAGCCACTTTTTCATATTTCCAGTGATATAAATGCCTTGATTGCCTCAGGGAAACTATTTCACATCATAGGACGTTATGGTTTTAGAAAAAAAGTTCTTGCTTCTACATACTTCAATATTTCCCTTTCTTCATGATTTCAAAGCTGGTTATACGTTTGGTATACCCATACCGTATGTGTATCCCCATACTCTTGATAATCTTTCTTGCTCTGAGGCACGCATTTTCTGGATACTAAGAAACTGCTCCTTGTGACTCACGCCACACCTCTAGAAGACCTCTCAAATGTTCCTTATTTTCAGAGAATTTCAGTAGGTTTTGCCTCAGTTTTATCTTGGGTTCCTCAGAGTTAATGTTTAACCCCTTTAATATTGGAAATTATATACTCTTGCTAAAGAATCAGGAAATGAAAGCTCTAACAAAAAAAAAAAAAAAGAAAAGGCATCATCTCATCATCTCATATCTGGACTTCAGTCCATGTTTGTAGCCTTCATTGTAGTCTGGGCTGATCCTTGCATTGCGTGTTTGTCTGTTGAAAGGCTGAAAGGTACCTCATTCTTCCAGTAAAACTGTAAGCTCTTTGTCTCCTTCAGCTCCTTTCTTATCCCTTAGATTCATCTATCTAGCCCTGGCTCCACTGTCTTACTTTTTCCTGGTAATGCTGTGGCTCAGATCCATTGCTTCTCTACTCATAGTCCAGGTTTACAGAGACATTAAAGCATAATTAAAACATATGCTAATGATATCTTGTCATGTCTGCCTCAGTTCTGCATTAGTCTCTCTGTGGTCTAATTGTTTTGGCCACTCTTACCTCTAGATTTCTCTCAGAGCTGCTGTTTTTCTATCTCTAGGAATTCAGTTCTCTGTGGGTCACCCCTCCTGCCCCCCCCTCACCCCAGTCTGTTAATTTACATTTTTCCAAGGTGAATTTCATTTAGGTAATTTATTTTTACTGCATCCAGGCCTGTTTTCTGGTAGGTTGACACTGATGACCTGGTGAAGTTAAGACTTCATTTGTTAGAGCATCTCAGTAGATTAATTTCATCAGCATTGGCAGCTACTAAAAAGAGGTGGGGAGAGGAAACACGGGAATGAAAGAACAAAGCTGTCCAAAAGGAAGAAGCAAACTAAAGAGCTTGCAGATCGCATTAAAAGAGCTTTTTTCATCAACCCTTTGAGTGTGATATACTTCCCCCATTTTAATATTGCAGTAGGTAAGACGGTGAGATTTTTTCCTGATTAATGTGATTACAGTTAGCCCAGCACCCAGATTTTATCAAGCCATCCTTCTGGATTTTCGTAGGTTTCTTGTCTTTTTCGTTAGCTGAAAAAAACCTACGTGCCCCTGAAGAAAGAGGAATGCCTTTAATAAAAGTGTCAGTTCATTGCCATTTACACCTCTGTCTCTGCATCCATGAGATGAGACATTCTCTGGAGTGGAGAACGATCCTCGTTTTGTGTCATTTTCAGTAAGTGGTGTTGTCTCCCTCTGTCACTTGAAGTACTGTTTCACGAGTAACATGACATCTCTGAAACATTCTGAAATCCATCGGTTTATATAATACACGCTTAAGGAAGGCATACGCATCGTAAATGCAATATTCAAACCAATTTCCCGTTTATTATTATACTGCAAGGGGGGGTTAACTCTCCTCTTTCCATGCCTGTTAGTAAACAAAATGCTTCTGGAAAAATGGCAAAGCCTTCTTCTGTTTACTGGGCCTAAACATATTATTCCTGCCTCCCCCACAAGCTATGTCATTCCAGTGAACTGTGTACACACAGTTTGGCAAAAACAATTAGAGCTCTTGTTTTGAATTTGTTTGTAATTGTTAAAATGAGGATGTTCCCATTGAAACCCCGATAACAAGAGTGAACATTTTTTGCTTGAACGTTGTGTCGGAATTTTCCTTAACTTTACACATCTGTGACAGGTTCTCTCCCGTTCTTTGTCTTCAGTAGGAACCTCCACGTTGCAGGTGGAGTCCTGGTGGTCAACCCTTGCTTTCGCCTGCTTCTCGTGCGAAGCCCTGTTACTGACCGCTGGCCTCTGAGCGCTGCGAGGCGTCACGCTGGAGTCTGTCAGTGGCACTGCTGGTTCACTCCCTGGCGGTTACCATTAAGGCTCCCCAGTCCCAGTGCCAGCAGGTTGTAGTGCCTTCAGTTTCTGCTGACCTCGGTGGGAGCTGAAGACGATCAGACAGTCACAAGACTGGAGGCAGGCTGAGTTGGCAGTCTGTACGGTATTCTCTGTGCCATCTGATTTGAGCATTTAAAGGCCAGGAGCCTGAACGCTTTGATATTTAAAGTGAATTAACTGTTTTGCAGAACATACATTAGCTTCATTTCAAATTCTTTTTCTGGAAGAAAAGTTTTGAATTCATATTGAATTCTTTTTCTGACACATAGGGACATGATGATTCTAAGGATCTGGCTCCCTGTGGTGCAGAGTCTGACAGACGTAGATGTTGTCTTGAAATCTTAGATACCAACATGGGATAGCTTTAGCAGGCACTCTGAGAAGATCTGTTTTGCTTGGTGTTTGGTAGATACATCATATTAACATCCAGGGTAAAGAAAGAGAAAACAAAAACAGTATGGAGAAGATGAAGAAGTGCAGACTGTAAGATTTTTTTTTTTTCCCCAAAGGGATTGGCATTCGAGAAGTTCTGTTAACGAATGGATGCCCTGGGGGTGAAGCAAAATGTATCATTGGTGTGGAGGAATGCCACGGGCCAGTAGACTGTGGATGTAAGTGGAACACTGATACCATAATCTAAAGCAAATAAGTCGATTCAAAGGAAACATCCTTATTCTTTGTGAGTGTGGTGGAAGTGGAATGACTTGATTGTATTCCACCCTCCAATTACCCTGTTAAGCAGTTTAGTAATGTTTAAGATCTCATATCTCAACGGATATGCATTTGTTTTCAAGCCCCTGTAAAATACCATTTTTCTGCTATATGCTTAGTTCCAGGTACTACACCAAGCAAAAAATATTTGAAGTAATTTTAAGGGAAAGGATAATTTTGAAGTAACATTTTGTGGTTTGAAGAATTATGAGCTTTATGATCTATACAGAGATGTTTCATATAGTTGAATATACCTATTAAAAATTTCTTCTGTAGTGGGAAAACCAATTTCTGAGAACCCTGCAAGCGTGATGATGACTTGTATTTATATACCTCCTGAAAATCGATTTAAGTATGTTTGGAAGATCTTAATTCCAAACAAGGTGAGTAATTGAACCCCACTTTGTGCAGAAAAAATGCATACTGGATGTGTTTACCACATGCTCCGTATGAAATGTCCACATGCCTCTGCTGAATATTTCCTTTGCTGTCACAATGCAAATAAGTCCTGCTTTTTCACTGGCGAGTTGGTAATGCAAGGACTTATTTGGCATTGCACCTTTACGCAGCTTCAATTTCCTCTTTATGTAAGGGAGACAATAATTTTAGAGAATAATGTTTCTCTACTCTTATTTTAGAAAAATTGGGCATAGGGACTGCTGAGTGAATACAGCTTAGCAAGTCACAACCACATTGCCCTTCCCAGTTGTTCAAATAGGAGGTGCTGAAGAGGTGGGAGGAATTCTCCCAGGGCGGGGAGGTCCTGACAGGCTGAAAATTGTTGGAGTAGAATGAGCAGTTTTCTGTAAGTCTGACGCGATGCAACTCTGCTTTGCAGATCTATTTGAAAAGAGACAAACAATTTTTTTCCTTTTCTTTTATATACGGATAGCCAGCACGCATTCTTCCCAATGATTCAGCTGTTATGGAAGTACGCAGAGATACGCATCCAGTTACTTACGAGTGTGAAACTCAAGGAAATGGAAGTATAATTGCCTCTGTAAAATATACAGTGTCCGCAACAACTGGTAAGCTCGTACAGACACTTACAGTCTTCTAGTGTTACGGCCTTGTGTTTGTTATGTAGCATTCAATCTTCATAGGATTGCATGTCACCAGTAGCATATAGGCAGGAGATTGTGTGCTGTGGTAATGACTGTCATGAAATGCAGGCCAATAAAAGAGAGATAAAAAAGGAAATGACAGAATGGAAATGAAGAGATTCCTTGTGGTAGAAATGATTATTTTCTTTACCTTTGTAAAAATTTGAGCTAAAATAAGGAGGTTCTCCTATTACCTACTCATTTGTTACTGCACCCAGGTTGGTTAACACAGACTTCTTTTTGTCTCACAGAACCAGCTGCACATCAGGCAGTTGTGCTGTTAAGTCTCCTTTCCACTTCAGTACTGAACAACCTTTGGAGTTTTCTCTTTTAGCTGGCATCTAGAATTTGCTTATGCACAATAGATTTAAGGAAGCTTACCATTAAAAAGAATACCTCGTAAAACTGTTCCCCAGTAACATTTTTCTCCCTCCTCTGCTAAGGGATTTTTGCTGACTCCATCAGGAAAGGTGGCAGTGTGTTGATTTTCTCAAATCATGAGAATAGCCATGTGAAAACTCCAGCTTTTCCAGAGAAAGAGTGAAAGTTCCTTGCTCATCAAAATTTATTTGTTTTTCCTGAAATAATGTAAATTCAGGTCTTTTGCAAAATTGTGGCAGACTAGAAAGAAAGAAATCCTTGGCGAGATCCCTCCCCATATTACTCCCTTCCATGTTGTTTGCCTAGGTAAAACAGTCTGAGCTGATAATCCTGCTTTTTTTCCTTTCTCTTCAGTACGATGGGTTATTTCCTGTGTCTCTCCTGAGGTTCTTTCTGCCATTGTACAGTAATGAGGAATTTATTTTCTAAATCCATCTGGCAGTCACAAAAAAACCAAATCTTTGATTATATCAATTCGCTTCCTTTTTTTTTTTTTCCTTCTCCCACAATTCAGTTTCTACATTTCTTTTTGTACAAAGAAGAAGTTTCCTTTTCGAGACCTGAATTAGCAGAGCACATAATCTGTTTTAGTTTTAAACATGCAAACAGTCCCATTGACTTGAGTTGGTGAGTCATCAATAGAACAACTCACATGCTTGTATTTAAACTGTGATTAAGTCCTTTTGGTGAAAAGTGGTCAGATGAAACCCGTCCAACAGATATGTCCACTGAGAACTTCTTACAAGGATTGAGACTGTTGGTTCAGAAAATATTTATGACAAGACAGAAATCTGAAGAAGACAAGATCTAAGATTTATTAAGTAGTTTAAAAGGAGTGGATTGTCGTGCTTAGTGCCAGATTAGCTTCCTTTAGCTTTGTAGAGGTATGTAGATATGCAAAAGAGTTTCTGGGTTTTAGTTCCCCAAGAGTGCCCTTGTTTGGACTGTAGAAGTTATTAGCTCTTAATTAGGTACATTGAAGAAATTATCAGGAGAAGTTTTGATTGAGAATGTACTAAGACTTTCTTCGTATAGATCTAGTTTTGCTGTCTGTAGATGTTCAGAAATCTAGTGAGATCAGAACACTGTATTTATTTTCCAACAGGATCGGGAGGAAATTAGAAAGATCATTCCGGCAGCAACAATACATGCAGCAAGATTCCTTGTGCTTCGGTGTAGATTTTCTTAGCTGTTGTCTTATGTTTTACAGAGTAGCTCTGCTCTGTGAGAGCATAGCTTGCTGTGTTCCAGACTTTGGAAAAGGGTCATGTTTCTTCCCGTGGTACAATGCTGCCTTTTCCAGTTCCTCATTAAAAGATTTTTTGAAATGAGAGCTGCAGAATTTGAGACTTAAGTTTATCATCCCTGTTAAGCAAGAAGGTTTGTCTACCTACTCCAGAAGATCTTAGTCTTTCTGTTCAGAGAATATCTTTTTCTGTGCCATTACCTGGTCTCCAAGATGAGATGCAAAGAAGGACAGAATCATGAAATCAATATCAGAAATAGGACAAAATCTCATTTTTTTCAGGTAATCTACAGGACTAAGCTGGCTTTTTTTTTTTTTTTTTTCTAGCATCAAAAACTGTCCACAAAGATTTCTAGTCAGCGTAAGTTGGACAGGTGTGGTGGGCTCACCCTGGGTGGCTGCCAGACCCTACCCAGCTGCTCTCTCACTCCCCTTTCTCAACTGGACAGGGGGGAGAAAATAAGATGGAAAGCTCATGGGTCAAGATAAAGACAGAGAGATCACTTACCAGTTATCATCACAGGCAGAACAGACTTGGGGAAAATTAATTTAATGTACCGCCAATTAAAATAGAGTTGGATGGTGAGAAACAAAGACAAAAAAATTGGATACCTTCCCTCCTGCCTCTTTTTTCCCAAGCTCAACTTCACTCCTTCATTCCTGACTCTTCTACCTCACCTCCCCAAGCAGTGCAGGTGGATAGGGAATGGGAGGTTGTGGTCAGTCCATAACAGTTCCTCTGTGCCACTCTTTCCTCCTCACACTTCTTCCCCGTCAGTCCTCCACAGGCCACAGTCCTTCAGGATAAACCTGGTCCAGCACAGGCTCTCCACGGGTTGTGTTTCCTTCAGGGAATCTCTGCCTGCTCCAGCATGGGATCCTCCACAGGCTGCAGCGTGGATTTCTGCTCCAGTGCGGTCCTCCATGAGCTGCAGGGGAATCTCTGCTCTGTCACCTGGAGCACCTCCACCCCTCCTTCTTCTCTGAGTTTGGTGTCCTGTGTATTAACTCCTAAATGATTTTTTTTTTTTTTTTTGCCTCCAACTGAAATGATTCTGACCATCTCTCTGGGTCACTCAAATGCATAAGCTTAAGTTTGTATGTGGTCTTTCTCATCACCTTGATCCCTCCCTGTGCTATTCCACAGATAAATTTCTTTGTGATAGTGCCAGAACTGCAAGATGGGGCCAAGGAAGTGGAACTGCGCTTGCTTAGTGGCTGGCATTTCTTCTTGACACTTTCCTAGAGAGAAGGACTTGAGGTGGTCAACAGAGATAAAAATAATCAAGGCAGCTGATAAGGAGTAAATGTATTTCCTTTGGTCTCATCCTTTCTCCTCTCTCCAGTGCTTTGTTGTTTTCCTCGTGTGAATAGCAGTGGCCAGATTTGGAAATACCATCGGAGAACCTGGCCCCAAAGACAACACTTCAAAATGCATAGCATGACGTTCTGGTTCAGATTTTGATGCATGTGAGGTGGGAGGAGGGGAGGACGTGTTGCAAAAGGGTGGGTAAAGCCTTACATGAATGTGGCTATATTTGCCACGTGGCAAAACTTCATATGAGTTGATTTTAATACTATGCATGGAGAACTTCCATGTGTCCTTTACCACTGATCACTGCGCTTCTCTGTGACCTTTTGTTGAACAATGGTAATGACCTTTTTGTATGAGTGAGTGGTCTTTAGTAATTTGCCTCTTCTGTTTGTTTTCACAACTGTTCAGACGCCTTTTTGTCTTTTATAGCAAGAGAAACATAACAAAGAAGTATTTTATCTTCAAAAGTTATTGAGATCTGTGCAAGGAAAATCCCATCTTTTAATAACTGACATTTCTATATGTCCTCCTTACTAAATCACTACCCTGGAATACAGTAGAGGGTCTTGTTTCACACTCCCACCCATTATGTTGTTGGGTGTTTTGTGAAGACTTGGGAGCTGGAAGGCAGTTTGTTCATATTTCCTAATAATAGTCCTGTGAGGAGGGAGGGCTTTGCAAGGGAGGAATGTGAGAGCAGAGAGCGATCCTCATTACCAGCTCCGTGAAGGGTGTCAGCCTTCTGAGATCCCAGCTGTGCCCCCAGCTCCACACTCCTCATGGGCAGAAGAGCGAGTCAGGCTGCGTGTGTACTGCCGCTTCTGTGGAGAAGATGGAGGCAATAGTGTTTACCGTTTCAGGGGCTGTTCCAGCCCCCACTTCTCCTCAGTTTGTTTCCTGCTGATGACTTCAATGCCAGAACTTCCTTTAGAGGCAGAAGTCACATCTCTGTAACGGGTTACTGTAGAAACGTGTGATCAGCATTACGGTGTTGTCCTTGAATTTGCACAGAAATGAAATGGGGAATCCCAGTGCCCAAGTGTAACAGCGTGGATCTCCCCTGTGTGTGTGTCTGTGTGCAATCCTGCTCTCACATTTGCATATATCCATGCATTTTTAATATGTAGGAAAAGTCTTAGACATAATCCGGAAGGGAAACAAAAAAAGCTATGTATCACCATTGTATTAAGGGAAAAAATAGTCTGCAGAGGCAGAATCTCATTGCCCTCTGTCAGACTGAAACATGCTTTCTGGATCTGAAAACTGGTGGAAAGAACTGTTGTCTGCTGGACCATGTAAACAATTGGTCGAGCATTTGCTTGTAGATGGAACACTGCTGTACAGTTGACATCATGATCTAGGAGGAACCCCAGCTCAGTGAAAAACCCAGGGGAAGAGGAGGACGAAGAGGAATGGTGCTGTTGGCAGAGATAGTGGTGTTTCCTTTTGATAGAAATGGTGGAGGAGACATATAGTAGCAGGAGACAATCTCCTTGAAACTAGTAGGTACGTTATCAATCTCTTTTTGGTCTGTAGAACCCTAGAAAATTTCCAGTGGAGGTGCACACAACTTTACAAATTTCTTTACAATATAACTGTGGAATATATATAATAGTGCTTTTCTTCATCATTCTTCAGAGCGAAGTAGTCCACAGACCTGCAGTGAGCTGTAGACTTCAAGTTGAATGTCATTGAACTAAACCTCACGTTTCAAAAAAGAGTCGTTCTTCCTGCTCTTACTAAGCTAAGAGGATTTTTTTTAAAAAAAGCTGGTGTAAATACGTCTTTGTAACCTTTACTGTAAGCTGAAGATGTTTTCAAGGCATATTCTGGCTGCAGCAAAATTCTCACTGCCTAATTGGGAATGTTGCCTGGACTTCAGGAGAGCAGTCAGGGGCTTAAAAGTGCTCCTGATGTGAATCAGTTTTTGCTCATTGTAAAACAGCTTATTGGGAAGCTGCTTTTCTGCCTGTTTCCTGCTTGCATTTTAAATATGTGTTTACTTGGAAGGAATTCCCTCTGTATTATCAGGTTGTCTCTTGGGCAGTTCTAGATCTTGACTACTGGAAGAATCTCCTGCCTAGGAAGAAAACTTGAGTAGATCAGCTGTGGATAAGAGAAAGTTTGTTTTTCTCTTCAGGAGGCTCCTGTTACAGCCTGTAAAAAGAGGTGTCTTAGAGGTCTAAATTCACATCTTCCCAAGGGGAAAAATATATTACATTAATGAAATTGCAAAATCAAAGATAATTTTCGTTAATGTCCATTCTCCACAACTGCATGTAATGCTAAAAAGACCGTCCAGTCAGTGAAGCGAATTAGACTAAAAGCAATTAGCTCTGCATTGTATGAAAAACCCGTCATTTAGACTTACTATGTATGATGTTCTCAGCCAGTTCACCATTCTTACGTGTTTTGTATCTTGCAGAAAGATTGGGAGAATCCTACAGACAACGTGTAGTTTAAGAATGTCAAAAAATTCTGTGATGCAGAATGAAACTCAAATGATGTGATGGAAGAGTTGCTTAGATACTACAGTGATGACAGTGGCACAAGAGCTTATATAGAAATAGAAATGCAATAGGAATAGAAATGGTTTTCCTGCAGTCATTCTGTTACATACCTACCAGTGTGAACAAGAATTTCATGTACCACTAAGCAACGAGATACCATGTTATAGTTCTAGAAACTCGTATCAGGGAAAATGAAAGAAAATTAAGTTGGCCTGTATGTAATTGTCAAAGCTGGAGGGATCCGGAAAGATGTACAGTGGTTCATTGACTTGGTTGAATGTGACTGAACAAATAAGTTCAATTAAATTTCAGAACAAGGCAACTGCGTTTGGTTTCCAGGCATTTCTTTATCCAGGGTAAAAAATAGATGGGGGAAATTGGTTGACCATCTTCAGCATTTTCCACTCTTCCTGGGTTCTTTGTTAGAGTCATCTCCTAACTGGTATCTCTGGTCTTAGATAAACAGCTAAAGTAATGTCAGGGCCCTCAGTTTCCTTAGAAATATTCCAAGGCTGAACAGGTTGTAGCATTGCAGAACGCATTCTTACTTGATATCCTTGCAACATTTTTCACTTCTCATCTTCATGCAGCTGTTCCTCACTATGTGTTTCTGGGCCATGCAAAACAACTCCTTTCCATACTCAGTGGTTATTTGCTTTAAATAAAGACATTGCAGACCTAGATAGAGACAGAGAACTGAAAAACAGCACTTAAGTTATTGAAACCAGTTCTTTGTTAGCATAGTCTCTTTCTGCTTCATTATTATTGTTATTATTGCAGCAATTAACGTTGTCAGAATTCTTCTGTATCATTGGTGGTACCTTGGTGCCTCAGTCCTGGATGGCAGAGCACCTGGTACCAGGCACAGAACAAAGAAGTCAGCCTGCCTGGAGCAGCAGACGGTCTGTGGTAATTCTTGTCTCTCTATCATTCACTTATCTTACTTGAACATGTCTTGAAATCTTACATTAAAGCATTTCCCAGAGCAAAAACATTGTTGTATCAGTCATTCTTAACATGTACCAAATGGACACATTTTCTTCTCTTTAATTTTTCCCTTGTTGGTCTTTAGGAACTGCAGTCCCTTCTGTTACACAGCTATAGGTAGTGTTCCGAGAGCTGTCCCACTATGGCTAACACTGAGATTAACTTATGTATGTGTGTGCAGTGCAGCCCCTTGTGTACTCTGTTTAAGCTAGTCATTTCCTGCCAGAATATGGCTTTCCAAGGTCTGATCTTTCTGTCTGCCATTTAAAACAGTAAGTCTTCTTGGACGTTAAGAGTGGAAAGAGTGGAATTCTGCCAACCAGCTGTAGATGTTTGCATCTGAGCTCTGTATCCAGACTCCTTTACAGTTAGTGGAATGTTATCGATGGATTATACAATATTGCATCTTGTCCTGGATACCTAAACCAAGTCAGTGGAAGGTAGCTTGGATTTGCCAGTTCCTCTCCAAAGACTATAGAGAAAACCTAAGACAGCTATCTCAAATATCTACATAGTAAACTATCTTAAGTGAGATGTGTCCCACTACACAAGCCTTGATCTCCATTTCTTTGCATCTTCTTTGGTTAGATGCAAAGAAGGCATAAAATGTTAGTATTCTGGCTTCTGTTGATTTTGTAAAGGTATGAAGGTCGTGAAAGATGTCAGAGAGGTAAAGAATAAAGTCCTGCTCCTTCACATGTCTGTTCATGCCATTAAATGCCTGATTGATTCGAAAATTTGAACATGATAATGACCATGTGTTTCTTTTCTTCAGAACCGCAAACAAAACAGTCAAAGGGAACAGAAACAGCACAATCAAGGAAAAAAAGGGCAGATGCCATTCTGGTCTTTTGCCTGGTAACTGGAATCATTTTGACTGTTGGTGTGATCTTTGCCATAATCTTTATAATTCTTCACTGGTAGGTGGACAGCATACAATGTGATTTATGTATTACTTCATCAAAATACGGTATTGCTGATAACAAACATGACCTAGGGTGAACTATTTAAGTTTCTCTATAGTTTAATGTTTGTGTTGCCAAAAGAGAAAACGTGAACAAGCTTCTGGAGATCAGACAGAAGTACTTTGCAAAGCAGTTACAGTGACTGCAGATGGGACGGGAATGATTCAGAGCAATTTTTGTAAACCTACTTAAATGTGAGTTTTTGTTTAATTCTTTTTTCCATTTCAGGGCTGTTGTAAAAACTGTTCTGGAACCAAAAAGTGAGCAAGATGACAAACATGGAAAGGTAACCAACAAAAATTCACTGAGTAACATTGAATAAGTAGCCTCCCACTCAGGTTGAGCATTGGCTTTTTGAGGAATTGGAGTCTCTGCACTTGCACCTACAGTGTTCTCACCATCTGCATTAGCCACAATACAAGAAGTGCCAGAGCCCTCACCCACAGAGGATGAAGTACAGAAGTCCTTCCGGTAGTTGCATGATGAACAGAATTTGAAAAAAAAAAGAACAATCAGATTACACAGAAACAGGATATAAAGAAGATTAGAATATGCTTGAAACACTGGTTTTAAGAAGTACTTTTTACAGTTCACTCATTATCTTGGATTACTGAAGTTTAAATAAAATGGATAAAAATACTCCTATTTTAAGGTGGACATCACTTCCAGGTAGTGTACTAGTCTGAGCACGTCTGAACTGGAGAACCAAGGATCGAAGGATGTTGAAAATAATATATTTAACACTTCTTAAATTGGAGGCGATGTTAATCTAGACTGTGTGAAACTGAGCATATAGTCTAGGCAAAGACCATTTTGTGTAAAATGCTCCTTATCTCTCTGATGATCTTCAGCCACAGCACCTAGTATGTTATCACTGTAATCCAGTGTCTTCTAGACACATGGAAAGGTGTGTAGTGGTAGGGAAGATCAATAAAAGTTGCTTCATCAGCTTCATTAATTTTTTACCTTCACATTTGCACATCTAACCATTTCTGCCATCAAGGGGACCAAAACGTGTGAACAGAAGAATAGTCCCCTGGGTTCAGACCAAGGGTTCATCTACCTCCATCAAATCAATGGACAAAAAAAGGATGTGAAGGGAAGAGTACAGAAACAAGACAAGGTTATATGATGTTTTCCCCATGTATTCTTCCAGCCTTCAGCCATTTACAGTTTTTCTAAACCAGATACAATTTGTAAGCAGTTAGTGATCTTGAATGGACTTCTTTTCCATGACTTTGTTCACTGTCCCCTTGTACTTATGTAAGCTTCTGTCACATAAAACATCCTGTGATGAGGAGATCCACAGCACAAAAACATCTTTTGTCCATTTTGAAACCACTTCCTGCTAGCTTCATTTGTTGCTCCTCACTTCTTGAAAAGGCAGTGAACTGTCGGTTGGTACTGTCCTCTCCCCGAAAGGGACAGTATTCTAGGTCTCTAACATATTCCGTGGTTATTTTCTTTCTAGACTGAAAAGTGTAAGCTTTCTTAGTGATTCTTCATCCTGAAGCTGTACCATACCGTTGAGCATCCTTGCTGACCTTCTCTAACCATCCTCAATTGTGTGACTGTCATGTTTATAAAGGTGCTTTCTATTTGTGTAAATAAACATTGTCTGATGCAGCTAAAAAACCTGAGGTGATGACATATTGAAAAATGGACTGTGGACTGATTAAAATGCTTAATAGATTTCATGATCAAGTTTTTTTTTTCTTTAGCAGAAACTCTGAAAAGAGGCCAAATATTGAACACTCCAGGTTAGAGAATGCTTCTCAGTAAAGAACATTGCAAAAACAACAACAAAAAAATTGCAAAAAAATAGATTGGAGGTAGTAACTCATCCTCTCAAAGAATTCCTGTTCTCTTCAGTTCCTGTATTGCTGCAGATGTTCTAACTGCACCATCTGCACATCCTTAAAGAGCATTATCATATTTTTCAGAGATACATCATTTTGTTTTCTGTTTAGTGAAAAGATCATTTACATTTTTGCAAATAAAACATCATATTCAAAAATGACGTGCGCTTAATTCTATAAAAATATCTTTTTTTAAAAAGGAAATGATATTTTTGGTAACACTATCATTAGCTATGTCATTTTATATCATTTGGTGGACAAACCTAAAAATCTTGCAACGTTAAGAAGAAAATTCATAGAGAAGGAAAGAGCAGACAATAACAATTTTGCAGTTTGCAAAACTAGATTACACATTCCAGGTGAGTTTTTGATTCCATGCTGTCAAAGGCAGCCTATTGTGGTGAGTCTGGGATTAGGTCTCGAATGCAGGTCTCAAGAATAGACCCAAACCAGTGGTTGTTATTCAGGAAACTGTTCCCACTGAAGGTATGGTAAATATGAAGCCCTACCACCAGCTCTGTGATTGACTTCTGAACTCTTGCTTTCAAGCTGTAATTTAGGTGTGGCATAACTGAAAGAGAATGAGAGGGAACTAGACTACTCTTTTTCATAAGTATGCAAAGGTGTACTATTATACAACCATTCTGTATTTTAATAACGTTGAAAAGAACCTCCAGACTTATTTGGGCTGATATTTTGAAGGTTTTAAATTTCCATGGTTTGCTGGGAAATCCACCAAAAAGTAATAGATACATAAGCAGAGTGTTCAGAAAATGAAATTCAGGAAAGGCTGAACTAATCTGTACTGGAGCGTGGAGGGCCTTAGGGTAGATCAAGGAGGTTTTGCTCTTTATTGGCTTGTATCTTATAAAATATGATTATCTTCTGCTTTTTTTCAGTTTTTTTCAGTTTTTTTCAGCTTTTTTTTCTCTTATAACTCCTTAGAGCTTCCTACAAAATAGAAAAAAAAAAATCTCTAGAAAATCTGATGCAAAAACTGTAGCATAAAATGTGGAAGAGTGCCTTGCTGCTCAACAGATAGGGTAAACACGCTGTTCTGTTGTCGAAGCTGCAATCAGAAGCTCCGAGAAGCGAGGAAATTCCTGAAGTTAAGATTACTCTGGGCAAGCAGTCGTCACACAACCACCATATCATCATTCTCTTGCCCTAAATGTAAACCCGAATGAATTGCTCTTTGTACTAGATGCAGTATGAAACACACAGGAAGTGCGAAATAATTGTCTTAACATAACCCCCAGCAGCCTTCTCTGACTTTTGATCCCATAATCTGAATAATATACTTATTAGTTTGGTAATGGAGTGAACAGCCATGACAGACAAAGGACATCCAGAAATAAATGTTTTAAGTATTTTTAAAGAGATGAAGAACATATTACAATCTGCTCAAACACTTCTGGCAAAAAGTATTCACCATCTACGATATAACCGTCCTTGGTGTAACTCCTTTTATCCGCAGTGCCTGAGAAATGCAAAAATGTTTTCATTGTTACTTTCTGTTAGTGGATTAGTTAAGAGAACCAACGAGAGTTTCTCCTTCTCTGCAGATTTAAGCACAATATTTCTATCTCCTCCAGCTTGCTGACTGCAGTGGAAACGTTACCTCTACTGCTCACCCCAAGCAATAAAGTATTCTTATTCTCAGACCTGAAGCATGTGCCCAACTCCTGTTAAAGCCAGTGCCACTTAAGCACTTGAAGTGAGATCTGCTGCACTTCTAAGGGGAGAAGCACAGAGGAACTGGAAGGAGAAGGGGCAGAGGTCACATAAAAATATCGGCGTGATCTCAGGAGTTTGTGCTGCCTGCGAGAGCTTTTGGCCAATGCAGTTTAGGCAGCCTCCCCAGCTGGCTCTGTAAAGCGCGGTCTGTGCAGAAATCCCAGCGCTCTGGGAGCTCGTAGCTTTGCCCTCGTTCAGACACCCTCCTACACCACACCTCGGAGGGCCATCAGCCTCAGCGCGTCTGCCAGGGGACCTTGTCGCCTGCCTCAGCCGCACACAGGGCTTGCAGTATCTCTGACTGCTGGATCTGGCATACGTGGGCCAGAGCGAAGGTGAAAATCTCATCGTGCTTAAATTTAAGCTGGTACTTATGTTCTTTCCTGAATTAAGATGTCCTCGAACATGTCTTTAAGTGATTTCCTAAATCAGGGTCAAAGTGAACTGTCAACCCTTGCTTTCACTTGCTTTGCATAGTTTAATATTGCTGCATAAGCTCGTGGGTTTTGTTTTAATTTAATAGTGTTTTAAACATTTCCCCACTGTTCTTTCATCTTCCTTTTCTTTTTCTTCTTAAAGAAAATTCTTTTCAGAATGCTTAGCTTGTCTGTATATGATCCACCATCTGTCTCAGGAAATTTAGGATGTATTTATATAGTTATTTAGGTCTTGATGTATGTGCAGTTTCATTTATGTATGGTCTAATAGTATATGCCATAGAAATGATTTTTTTTTTCTTTGACAGTTTTATTAGCTCTTTTTGGAAATGAAATTTTTATGGTGAATTGCAGAGATTTTCATTATTTCTTTATAACTTCATTTAGTAAAACACACTTAACAAAATAGTAAGTACTCACGTTTTTTCTTTCTGTGCTGCTATGCATACAGGAGAGAAATTGCCACAGAAATATGGGTCATTTTTAACCTGATGCTCTATAATATAAAATAAATGATAGTTCAAAAACAGATTCAGTGCTCCATGGTTGGTGGCAAAATTTCAGCATTGTGCAGATATTACGGGGAGGAGTAAATAAGCAAATAATTTGATCTGTGAATCAGAAAGCTACAGCTACCTGCTAAGTCAAATGTACAGCATTTTATATGGGTTTTGGAAACAGAGCCGTGCAGTTTCCAGTAGTTTCTGTAAAGTGTAGAAATGGATTTTTCAGGACAGTTGAGCATTCAGCTTCTACTTCATTATGAGAAACTCGTTATATTAAGCCAATATTGTTCACTTTCGATTTCCTAAGTTTTTACTTAGCTGTATAGAAAAACTTTTTACTCAGAACTGGGTCAGAGTGCTCAGACTGGAAAATTCATTATGGTGAATTTTCAGGGCAATGCTACTTTAACAGGAAATTGTGTTTGTGGGCTGTGAAAAGATAACTGGAGAAAAAGCTTGCATGTCTGAAGCAATTAAACCCTAAATCCAGCATGGCTGGATGTGGATAATTGGTTATTTAAAATTACTTAACCTACATGTGTTTTGCACTCTATCCTCATGTTCTTACAATTAGAAAGTTACTGGGCAAAATGGGAAGACTTTAGCCTTTAAAATTTTTGTTTTGGACTGCAAACCCTTTCCCAAAGAGATGATTTTGTGTTACATGTGCCTTCAAAGTCTTATAACACAGTGTCCTGATCATTTTGGAGGGTATCACATTATAACAACATGAGAACTAAATAACGGTATGAAGTTGTCTTGCAGATGAATCAGTTACTATTTTGATCTAACATTATGTTGTATTACACCTAGAATAATGGCAAATTGTTAATTAAGATCCCTTGATATTTGCAATGATCTAATTTTCAGTTGCTTAGAACTGCCAAATTTTAGTCTTTAGGCAGAAATTTTCCATGCTGAATATGTGATCCTCAGGCTACTATCTTTCTTTCTGGGGATGCAGAAAGCGCAGCCAAATGTTTTACTTTTCTGGTTAAAAACAGGTTGCTAATCCCATCCGGACCATTTCTCCAGCATTCCTAGTTTCTGCTTCCTTCCCCATTCCCAAACTGGGAAGGTGACAGAGACTGGGAGTGCTGGAGAAGTGGCTGTGGAAGGAGGGCTGAGGTATAAAATAAATTAAGGAGGAGCAGCATTGTGAGATTAGTGGGACAAAGAGGCTGTGCCTAGAAACCTGATGGAAGTGGGGAGAAGGGGCAGATGCTGTGAAAAGAGAGGGGCCTGTGAGCAGGATCTTCACCGAGCAGAAGAACTGGCTGGCTAGAAAGCCAGACAGGAATCGTGAGGAACATGGGGAGGGAGATAGGGATTGTGAGATCCTGGGTGGCAGAGAGAGATCAAACAGGGAGCCGGGCGTGTTGAACAAGAATATGCAGAGAAGAAAGGCAGGGTGAGGACACTGAGCCTGTGTCTGAGTGCTAGGACAGGAGGGATGGGGAGTGGAGGGATGAGGCTGAGATGGACAAAGCAAGGTTGGAGGGGAAGACTGGGACTGAATGGATAAGAAAACAGCACTGGCCCAGCCCCTGTGTCTGGGGTGTGCTTGAAGACAGAGCGGGATGTGGGCTCATTCCAGGAACATGCTCATACAGAAGGGGGAGAGGAGCTGGGGAGCAGAGGACCAGCCAAAGCTGTCAGGATTGGCAGGGCTGGTTAAGCAAGCCTGGGGAAAGTGCCCAAGCAGGTTAGCTGGAAGGCCTCTCAAAGGCAAAACAGAGTTTGAAAGTCTTCCCCACTTCTCCCCCATTAAGTTTGGCCATAGACTGATGTGGGGCCAAGACTTCATCCAAACAACTTAAAAAGGAGAAAGAGAAGGCCACTGGGGAATTTAATGTGGTAGAACACTGAGGGACAAACCTCATAAACTTGTAGATTTGTGTGTATGTACCTTGCTGTAAATGGTCCCGAAAAGGCAGTCAGGTTTTTTATCTTTTTTTTTTTCTTTTTCACTTTTAAAGTCTGCAGACTTTTATCTTTATAGATAAATAGATAAAGGTAAATTCTTTGTCTCATAACATGTTCATCAGGTGAATGATGTAGTTCTTTCAAAATGTCATCAGTCTTCCTGGTCCGAGTGATATTCACAGCAGGTTCTCAGACAGTGGAAGTCAAAATGCCAGCTTCCTTTGAATAGCACAGAAGCAAGTCATGTATAATTGAATCTCTTATTTTTATTGTTGCAGCACTGATTTTATCCAGGCTGCTCATGTGCTGCACTTGCTAATCTCGGGGGAAAATGTTTGTGATCTTCTAAAAAAGCTTAACAGACCTTGAGTTTGTGTGTTCACAGAGCACATGTCCAGAAGGACCCACTGGATCATCTGGTCTGATCTTGTGTCTGCAAGAGGCTCTTCCCCATCTCTCTCGTGCTCTCATGCTGAGCCTGGTAACTGGACTGAAGTTTGTGTTCAAATGATACCTACCAGAAAAGCACCCAGCCTTGCTTGGGGAACACAGAAAGACTGGAAGTCCAGCACTTCCCTTGGCAATTTGTTCCAGAGGTTTGTTGCCTTCTGTGCCAAATAAGAACTGGTCTTCTTTCACAATATGAACACATCTGGCTTCATCTTGCAGCCACTGGTTTTTGGTTCTGCTAAGTTCAGCAGTCTTTTAGCTCTTCATATGGAAAATTTAGCTCTTCATGGGAAAATTTTTCTTCACTAACATACTCTAATCAATCATTTCTCAGTCTTCCTTAATGAGTTAGCTTCTTAAAAGTCATCTCAAAAGCCTTTCTTTCTTGTTTTTAGGTACTTTTTCTGACTCCTTTTTTTACAGCTTCCATTTTTTCAGCATTCTCTGTTCAGCCCAGAACAATATATGCCCTATGACACTGATGTCCATGTTCAGCTGCTTGCTATCCCTACTTCCTAAATTCTTTGCAGAGTCACATCTTCATAAAACACAGTTTCTCATTCTGTAGATACACCCTACATTCTGTGTTCCTGGACCAACTTCTCATTTGGCCCTGGTAAATCACACGGGGACACGACTTGTTCCGATATGTTCCTGATTGTGCCATATGCCTGCCCCATCTTTGTTTAGCGCTTCATCCATCTTTGTGTCCTCCACCCATGTCAGCAGTAGTGGCTGTTGGAGCACAGCCACTATTCAGAGAAGAATTCAAAATTCATTGGCTTGGATGTGAAAAGTTGCTAATAGGAACACAACCCTGAATCCTGCTCAGCTTGAAGAGTATGCTTGTGTCTGCATTTTACATTAAATGGTTGTATGCTAGCATAACAGAAGAAGCACAGACTGCTGTTTCACCACATGTAGCCTCTTAGCAGAGAGGCTGAATAAGGGCAGGTCCCCGATTCCCATCATGCCCTACCCGAGGAATCTCTCATGTTTCCACACGCTGGTGCAACTTGAACAGAGGGTGTAGAGCATGGGATGCCGGGAGAAAGCCTGCATTTTAGCCCCCAGCCTGGTAGCTGAGGTGCTCTCCTGGAAGACGTAAGCCTGCCTTTCCTTCAGCTGAGAAAACAAGTCTTTGGTCGCTGCACAAGTGAGCAGCACAGCAGGTTAGTTAATAAAGAGGACCGTCCATTAAACTGCTTTGTCAGGCAGACATTGCCTCCTCTCTGTAGGTGACCTCTCTTATTTCCTTGCCTCCTGACTCACACAAAATGCCACATGATGCACGCACCTGGGGAAGCTCTCCTTGCCTCTGCCTGGGGCTAGTGTTGGTCCAGACTGGTTAGATTCTTCATGTTGTTTTTCATTCTAAGGAGTGTGAAATACATGTTTCAGCATTTTTAATAATGAAAAATCCAGTTTTTCTAAGAAGTTGTAACTCCATTTCTCTATCTTTTTTCCTTCAGGACCAATAAAATGGATAATGGTCCATGACTGCGGTCTTCTCATCTTTCTTTACTTTTCCTTCCCTTTTTGCTCAAGCTCTTTTAACCAGAGAAGGAACAGAGTGGCAAAAGAAAGTCCAGAACCCTTTAAAGTTTCAGAAGATAAAATGACAAATTTAGTGTTGCATTTTCACAAATTTTCTTGCTCATGTTTTCCATAAAGCATGTCACGGTAGAGCTGTATTCAGGCATCACTTACATCATCTCCACACCACCAGCTCTGATGGGTTTTATGCCTAACTTTTAACTCTTCAGTAAAACTTCCTTGCAAATCCTGGAAAGGACCTACCATACCCTTTAGTGGTGCCTTAAAATTTCAGCTTGGTGTGGAACCAAGATTGGTTCATCAGGCAGTGACAAGTCAGACCTGAGAGAAAGAATTGTATCTATCACTGCCTTTCACAAGAGATGCCTGTCTCTGGCAGACTGATTCACAGTGGTGCTTGAAATATGAACTGTAAGTCTAGACTTTTCAAATGTGAATGAAAACGCATTAAATAGGAAGCAAAATGGAATGATCAGAACACAGTGTAGAATCCTTTTCAAGTGTCACTTGTAAATGCAGGTATAATTCATCTAATCTTGTTGGTTACAGAATAGATTCCTTCCTTCCCTCCCTCCCTCCCTCCCTCCCTCCTTCCTTCCTTCCTTCCTTCCTTCCTTCCTTCCTTCCTTCCTTCCTTCCTTCCTTCCTTTTTCCCCTTCTTTCATTCTTTCAATTTTTTCTCTTTCTTTCTCTTTTTCCCTCTCTCTGTCTTTTCCCTTCTTCCTCTCTTCCCCCTTCCCTCCTTTCTCTCCTTTCTGCCTGCTCCCTCTCCCTTTCCTTCCTTTCAAAAACTATTGACTCTGTGTAAAAGGAGACAGTTTTCAAAATTAAAATTGGCATAGGGGAAAGTACAATGTACTGCCACTTCTCATCCTCAGTTCTCAGGATTCCAGGATTGTCAAAAAATAGTTTTTGAAAGCACAGAATTAGCTCAGGAGTCTGGGTCAACTCTCACAGATATCAGTGAAAAGTCAGGTCATGATGACTAAAAATAATAATAATCTCAAAGTAATAATCAAAGTCCAACTCTTTGCTTTGAAGCCTGTGGCCGAGCTCCTGGGACGCGTTTTGGGACCCACGTGCCTGGTGGTGGCAGAGGACGCAGGACACAGCCAGGGGGGACCGGGCAGCAGCTGCTCTTCCCACGGGCTCTGCAACACCTCCTGGCTGCAGTTTGCCATCAGGCTGCGGATGGGCTTCACTCAAGAAAGCAAAAGAAGGGGCTTGTATCAGTCACCATTAAAGCAGGGGGAACCACCAAGGAAAGCACGCCCTTGAGCTTGAGGCCACTGAGCCCCAGAGCTCATGGGAGCAAAACTTTGTTGTTAATAAGATTTGAGTCCAAATTGTTTCCTGATAATGGTGAAGCTATTGGAAGGCTGAGGCTGAGCCTGGGGAAGGCACGGGTTTCCTCGCATCGCTGTCTGGGATCACGGGTATCACCTCCTCAGCCCAGCAGTTGCTGCCTGAGCTGATGAAGTTCTCCTCCTGCCTCTCACGGTCAACTCCCAGCAGTTAATGCTCTGTAGAATCACAGAATCATAGAATCATAGAATGCTTTGGGTTGGAGGGACCTTAATGAGCATCTAATTCCAACACCCTGCCATGGGCAGGGACACCTTCCACTAGACCAGGTTGCCCAAAGCCCCATCCAGAAGGTGGCAGCTGTATCAGAACAGCACCAAAAAGCTACATGACTTAATTTCTGGTGTGATAAGCACTTGCCAGATAGCTCATGCTAATCAACAAATGTCATCTCATAACAACAGACTCCGCCGTCAGATATGAACTCCATTCACGAGACATGAGCCTTGGATGTACAGAAAATGTTGTGGGACCAGCACTTGGCCTTTCTCATGAACTACAGCTCTGAAACTCTAGGCTTACCTCTCTCTGCAAGTCAATGCGATTAATGTATTTTTATTTTAATTTCAGTGTGGGTCAGTCTACATATACACAGCAACAAAAATGATGCCAATGGAATCACATGGCAGGAAATATAATGTTAACTTGATCCTGGCTGTGCTTTTTATGCTTAACAAGAGAAAATCAGGAAATAAGGAGAGTGTTGGATTTAATTTTGAATTTCCTGGTCCCTTGCTGTTTGTTGTCTTGAAGATAACACCATCTAAACATACAGGGTCTTAAAAATTTAATTTCCTTTTGCTATTTCCTAGTTCCTATTGCTCAGGCTTTCAGGTTTCTATTGTGGCTCCTCTCGAAGTGGAGACTTCTTGTAATTCTGAGTGTGCCTTCTGATTCACGGTGCATTTACATTCCTCTTCTTCCTTTCCACCTTCCTCCCGAGTGAAAGCTCTCTGTTCCCCCACACAGAGTCAGCCTGTGGTGCTAGAGGGAAGGCACAGAAAGCAGAATGTGTTGATACTGCTAGACCTTTTGTATTTTCCTTTTCGTTCTTCTCTCCGTGTCACCGAAGATGGCTGTTGCCCAACAGGGCATGTCCACAGAGCTTACACAGAGTGTATTTGATCTCCCTGTCCAAGATGCTCTGCAAGAGCAAGAACCCTCTTTCTGGAGGCCAGAAATAAACCCCATCTCATCATCATGCCTTGAGACCAATGGGCAGAAACACAGGTGCTTTCCTGTGGTGGGATGTGGCTGAGCTCGCCAGTGCCATTTCCAGGTGCTGCCACGTCAGTGACGGAGGGACCACTGCCAGGATCTTGTCCACCGTTGTTGTCCTTGCTTCCCTTGCTGTGTGGGGGCTGGCGGTCACCCACGGACCAGGGAGCTCCCTCCCCATCTCACAGTGAATCCTCCACACGTGAAGACAGGCAAATTCAGAGGGATTCTGGCAAGGGATATGGTCACCCCATCCAGGGCTCTTTGAAGGCTGAGAATTTGCCCTGAAATACAGGGTCTACAGCTAGAGAAGTGCCTGCTGCCCCACACGTTCATCTCACAGTCTGTGCTTGGTCTTTGTGTCGACTCGTTCAGTGATTTACCCTGCACAATGTTTCCCATTGGTGGTATTTTTACATGAGCCATTCTTTGTAGCTACGCTAATAGGACATCCCCTATCCTTTTAGCATGGTCTGGCAAGTGGCACTCTGCATAAAAGGAAATAAAGCCACATTTCATAACAGAGTTTTTTTGTTGTTGTTGTTAATTCTAGCCAGGCACACTACTTCCCACTAAAACCTAAAGCAAATTACAGCAAACGGCTTGGTATATGTGGAAATTATTTTCCAATAATGGGTAGATACTCTTGTTTATTATTTATGTGCATATAATTCCAGTAGCAATTAGCATCTTAATGAAAACTTTATATAGAATAATTTCTTTAATGAAAACACAATTGTGATTATGATTTGCTGCTCATAGCAAACCCAATATAATTAGATTCAGTTTAACAACGTGCAAAGCTGTTAACGTATGAAGAACATACTCTGAAAACCTTCCTGTGATGGCACAGGATCATCAGAAGAAGCTGAACTTACATTTCCCAAGCTCCTGCACCACAGAAGAGGATGAGATGCTCTTGCTGTTGCATCACGGTGACCCCCCTGGTGAGATACTCAGCCATTTGTTTGCAGAAAGCCTGTGCATTGTGAACATTTATTTGCCTTTCCTCGCCAGAGGATTTTATCCCTTGAGCAAGGGATGAAACCTCTTTCAAGCTTAGATTTCAGGAAACCCAAAACTCGACGAGATATTAAGGTCTTGTTTGGTTTGGGGATTTGGCCATATTATATCCACTGGTGACAGCCGCTGATGGGGCTTTGTCTGCATTGTCCCCAAGCGCATACAGGCGAAGCTGCTATTTGTGCTGGTGGAGATTACCAGGCCCCCAAGCAGCAGTAAATTGCGCAAATGCAAATTGCAGCTTGCTGCACCTTGCTGACCCACAGGAAGGCTTTCTCCAGCATCAACATGTTGGTCTGGCAAGTGAAGCATCTCTCTGGGTCAGCTAGGTGTTTGGATGTGATGTGTCATGTGCCACGAAACATGCTTAGGGACGGCTTGACACACAGGCGGGCCAGGTGGCTCATGTCCCACCAGCATCCCTCCCAGAGTGTCCAGGAACCTCTTCAACACTTCTGATGAGCCCCTGCCCAAGAGTTGGGCTTATAGCAGAGCTTTTGTGACTTCTGGCCAGGTTTCTGTTTGAGTTTTTTTACATCAAAACGATCACCCTGTTCTGCTCAAACCCACATGGGGCAGACCAGGAAAGGACTTGGATGGGAACTTCTCTGGATGACTTAAGAGCCTGGAGGCCATTAGCAGCACTTTAGCAGGCTTTGGCCAGGGCTAAACCCAGATAGGATGAAACCTCTTGCTGGCATCCATTTTGCCACAGCCCCACAATTACTAATGCATCAGGACTCCCATTTTTGAGTGTGGCCTTGTACAGCCATTTTTACACACCTAATTAAGCGCAGAAATGTGTGTTTGGTGTTCTAGCGACGACAGAACCACCCAATAATCTTTAGCACTTATGTACATATGAAATGGTGCGTACAACATCAAAGCTGTGCACACACATTAAATAATTCATCCTGATAATAAGCCCCGGAGGCAGCGGGGAGAGGCGTTAGCTGAATAACTCATCCCTGCTCCTGCAGCACGTCGGTGGTGGAGTCAGGGTTAAGTGCTGCGAGTGTTGGGCACTGAGCTTTGTGCTTCATCTATTCGCTCTCCCTGCTCTGCGGTGGATGCACATAGCAGCTCGTATGTTATTTGGAACATTTCCTTCTCCAAGGCATGCTCCTGTGGGAAGCATCTACAAGTCCACGTCAACAGCATATCCCATAAAAATAGACTCGCCATCCCCGGGTTGGAGGGGCTGGGGCTGGGGCTGTCAAGGACACGCAACACTAGGCGGATCAGTGATGCTGCTTGGACCGCTCGTGATGCTGGCATCCACATGGCCACACGCCCCTTGTTCCAGCGGTGGAGAGGGCAGGGCAGGGTGCTGAGAAGAACCCGAAACAAGGAGCATTGGAGCTGTGTCTGTGACTTTCTGCTCTGCCGTGCTCATGACCGAAGAGTACAGCCTTACCTTGGTCACCCTCCTACTCCCTGTCGTGATCAAATTCAATCAGCTGTCACCAAAAATGACATAAAAATGACCCAAAGAAAAATCCCTTTTGAAACATGAGGGTTTGGGGACTAGCAGGGGTTCGCTTCCCCCTGCCTCAGCCTTCAGCCAAAGTGAGCAGCAGAGTGCTCCCGGGAAGCTGAATTTTTCTGCAGACCTCCTGTAGCGTTATGATCAGGATGCGTCCTCTTGCATGATATTATCTGCATGGTTCAGTGCTGTGTCACATGCGTTGGCTTTTGTTTGTCTCTTCCCCTGAGCGGTGAGGTGTACGACACCTCTGAAAAAGCCCATCTGCGGAAGGCGGCTTTCTGAAGCTGGTAGAGACGGCATCCAATGCTCTGGGAAAGAGCCAGCTCAGATGCAATAATCATTTGATGTTTCACTGGCCGAGGATGGTAACTCTTGCTGTTCTGCTGGCAATTTGCAGGGATATGGTTCTTTGCATCCTGCCATTCTGACAGACACTGTTATTTTTCCAAGAAGCCTTTGGACTTCAGACCTTATAAATGCCTTGCTGTTTTATTTTAATCTCAATTCCCATTTGTTGCAGGTATCTTTCTGCTCAATATAAGTTTACTTGTGAAGTTCCTACTGCCCCTTTGGGATGTTGGCACTGAGCCTACGCGTTCTTTAAAAAGATGCTTTATCTTCAAAGAAAACACCCTAAAAATCCTTTACACACTCCAGAGCTTCACACAATATATGAGAAGCTCTGGAGAGACCTAGATAATAAGGACCTTTTTCTATCTAGATGTGTTTGGACATTCCTTTATAGAGCATGTGGAAATGTATTCCATTTTCAAACAGATACACCCTCCTCCTGTAACATGAGTCAAGAGGAGAAAGCCCACACAGTTGTTTTGGTTACTTAGGAACTTCCATGCCTGATTAATCAGTTTCTCTCCTCTGCTTCAAGGAACCTAATTGAACTTGTCATTTTATTCCTCTGAAATGTAGTCATAGATTCAAAAGATCCTGGCATTTCTAATATTTATTTTCCACACTGCAGTTGCCAAACATATCTCCCCTGGGGATGCTATAGGTTGGCTTCCATATTAGCTAAGATCATCCTGCACATTTTCTGGTCCTTGCCTATGAGGAATGGAGCCTCTTCTGCTTTTTTTGGCAGTTTGGCAGGAACTGAGACCAATTCTATTAGATGGGGTCTTCCTCATCAGGAGTGTGCCTCTTCCTCTTGCTCCCACCATATCTTTTCCCTCCAGCATCTTCCAATTACAGTATTCCTTCCATTATCATTAAATTTAATATAATCCATCAAGTAGTCCCAGAGGGGATATCTTTCACTTTGGATTTATCTGCTAATAGACACATGGTAGCAGATGATCTCTCTCTCTCTCTTTTCTGTGAGATTATTAATTACTAAAGCAATTTTATCACAGAAACCTGACAGTCTCCAAACATAGCCTCCTATCTTCCTGTTTCATTTGAATTTCTCCAGTGTAAATTACTGCCTTGCAGTCCTGGTTTCTATAGGTGCTCATTACATTCCAACATAATTCATAAAAAATAGAAATAGGTGATTTTATGGGCGTGTTTCTTCTTCCTTAGCTCCCCATCCATCGTTTCATTCTATTCTCTTTGGCGCATTTATACGCTCATTTTTCACAGGTTTATAAATGTTGCAGTGGGATCAAATTCTCAGCTATAGGTGCAGGGCTCCCATCTAGATGAATAGCTTCTTAGGTTTAAGGCCAGAAAGAACCATTAGATCATCTGTTCTTACTTCCTGTGCATCACAGGCCATTACATTTCACACAATTACCCATGTATTGAACCTAATAGCTTCTTTGGCTAAAGTACATCTTCTAGAAAGGCATCCAGCCATGATTTGAAACTCTCCAGAGATAAGAACCCACAGCCTCCCTCGAGGATTTGTTCCAGTGGTTAATTACTGTCACTCTTAAAAATATATGCCTTATTTCCCATTTTAATTCGTCTGGCTTCAGCTTCCAGCCACTGGCTCTTGTTATGCATTTTTCTGCTGGTTAAAGAGCCTTTTAGTAGCTGGTATTTCCTCCCAAGGAAATACTTCACATGCTACAAAGATTCGTCTTTCAGTCTTGTCTTTGATAAAAAACAAACAACAACAACAACAAAGCAACCAATGTTATAATCCAGGTCTCTCACACAAAAATGGATTCTCAAGCCATTAAATAATTTCTATGGTGTTTTTGTCACCCTCTTCAATTTTCCCTCACAAGAAATGACATTCATGTGTCTGAAGTCACCTCCTTGTTGTGATGTGGAGGAGGAAGCCTGGCTGCCTTCTTCTCCATCCATTTAAGATATAGCCCAGGTGTCATCAAGACACCGCTATGCATAAAAGCAATACTCAGGATCCAGTCCCGGGAAGTGATGAGCTTTGTCAATCAGCTCAGCATAGCCTGAAAACGACATCTTGTCCTTCGAGGACAAGGAGTCTCAGGACAATAACACAGTCATTATCCAAAGCCTAGGGGTGACAGATGAACAACCGCATGACAGTGTGGTAGATGGGCTCCCTGGACATGGTCCGTTGGGGATCTACCTTTGGGAATCTGTTTTTTGTGTTGTGCTTAGCTCCCCCAAGGGTTGGCAACTCCTTTTCAAATACTGGTGCTTCCAGAGAAGAGGCTCTTGAATGGCCATTCCTGTCCAGTACCTGGGTGAGGATAAAGCAGTTATTGAACAAGTGCACTGATGTTCCTAGCCTGTCCAGGGCTAATGTTTATTTTTATTAGCGATAAGTAGCTGCGAGTGTCTCTGAATGTCTCTTCTAGATTATGAAAGCTTCACTTCAAAAAAACAAACAACAAATAGTGTTAGGGAAGTTTTATGACTGAACTGGGCTGCACTGTTGTTTTTGTGGTTTGTGGACCCCAAGGGAAGCGAGGGCTGGAAGCACTTTGCATCAGGCTCAGGCTGCCTCAGCTCCATCTGTGTTCAATTAAACCCCGGCCAGCTACCGATACCTGTCGTCGTGCCTGCCACTGAACCTGGTGCTGCTGCTGGAGGAGGTTGGATGTGGCTGGAGTCACAGGCAATGGGTAGATGACTGAGGCAGCCGGCCCTTGCCCACCTATTCAGCCCAGGACCAAGATGTCACCCCAGAGCTCCCATGTGGGTGCATATAAACCTTTATGCTCTAGAATGGAGGTATGAGTGGTAGTTGCTAATGATTTTAGGTGCCTTCAGATATTAGATGCTGCCAGAGTGTGCTGAATTAATGAATCATTGGGTGCCTGAAGTTGGCACGTGGTGGGATTTAGACCTGTTTATGGCTCGTGGCTGTACAAGGCAGGGAAGGCGTCGGGCAGAGTTCTCTGTGCAGGGTTGCAGCAGCCCCAGCCCTGTGCCTGCCCTTGCTGCATGGTGTTTCATGGTGTTGTCTTCCAGCGCGCATGCAGGGATGGTGGCTGGTGCCAGGCAGCTTCCTCCTACCCGTGCCAGCCAGCCCTGTGGAAGCCCTTGGAGCTTCATTAGCAGGCTCTGAGCACGCTGCCCCAGCCAGGAAATCAAAGGCAGGGAATACATTCAGCCTTGCAAAGCAGAGTGGGATGCTGTGGGGGGCACCAGAAGAGATTGCGTTTGCAGGCTGCTGAAGGCAGCCAGGAAGGAGGAGGTGAGGCTGAGTGCTCTGCCAGACCTGCCCCTGGCTGACCAGCCGTCAGCTTCAAGATCTTATTTTTATCTTGGAGCCCCACAAGAGGGGTCAGGATGGGATTATCTGTGTCTCTCCCAAGTCCTCCCTGGATCACTGAGCTCATGCATGTACTGGAAAGAAAATATCTGTGCTAATGGGTACTCTTTGGATCTTGGTCTTCTGCAAACCTCATGGCCATGCTGCAAGGTCCTCCCCTTGGGCATTTGGAGAAGGGAAAGATGAGGCAGGGAAGAAGCTTTCCTTGCTGTTGAAACATTTTATTTTCCAGGGAGGGGGGACAGTTATTTATTTACTTTTGATGGAGCCAGTGCAAACCATTTGTTTGATGGATTAGGCAGTTAGTTTTAATTTGTCAGGTTGCCTAGGGTACAGGACAGGCAGGTTAGCTGGAGCAATTGTCTCTATACAAATGGAAAGAATAATGTCCTGAAAAGACAGCATTAAGGGGACTGCTCTCTCTTCTGCAGACCATTCCACAATACTTACCCTTTAAATCCCAGTCAAGTCTCTTGAGGAGACCCGAGTTAGCACTTAAAAGTAAAGGCTTGTGTGGCCTTTTAGCTACAGACTAAATACCACTCTAATAATGCAACCTTTGACATATGCAGCACTGTTTTTCCTCTTGTAGGAATGGTTTGATAAAGGCTGTTTATTTTTTTGTGCTGTTGCTATTACCCCAAGCCTCTGTTATTGTGAGTTGCCAGGTAAAACAGCAATATATGTAAAAGCAGCCCATTAACTCAGTGACTGGCAAAGGAGAATATTAAGAGTCCAGCCCGCTTGGGCCAGAAAGCCTACATGTTACTGGTAATGTCTGGCTCGCTGGGTCCCCAGATTAGGTTAGAGTGGCTTAAGGGTACACAAGGTGCGTGGGTATAAAGCCGGGGATGAAGCCAACCTGCACCAGCTTCCCACGTGGATCTTTGCACCCCAGGGCACAAGTGGGGTACTTTGCCCTCCTGTGAAAGGATATGGTTGCAATTACTTCTGTGCAGCAAACACGTCCATGGCTCAGCAGCGTGGCTGACTGATGTACGACTGACATCTATTACACTCCTTGGGAACGTGGTAAAGCTCCTCTAATTTACAGCAGCTTCTCCTCCTGATTTATTTTCCTACCCAGCCTCTAGAGAAGATTGATTTTTTGACACAGAACTAAACAGTTTCTTTTTTTAACAATACAGGCCTGCAAATAATTTCTGTAAAATCAAAGTTTAACCTGTTTTTTTCTAAGAGTGAACATTTCCCATGCACTCATGTTGTACTTGGTATAGATTCAACTAAAATTTGAGGAGCAAAAAGGCACCAAGGGCTCACAGTACCAGAGAGGATGTAGTAGTTGTTGTGGATGCACCTGAGACGTAGTTTGCGCCCACCATTGCCCACCAACTGGCCAGCACTTCCAGCTGCAAAACATCTCTGTGCCTTGCTGCAGTGATGGCAAACTGACTGCTTCAATTCCCAGTAACTTACCACCTTGATTCCCAGGAGCAACAACGCAGAAACAGCCACAGCAGCAGAGAGAAGGACGTCCTGATGCAGGCAGTGCTGTGGGTTTGCCCCGGTGGTGGTGGGCACCAGTGCCCAGGGGTGCTCACATTACCGCATGAGGGCTGCTGCAGCACCCAGCTCACCCTGCCTGCCCTGGGACTTTGTGTGCCAGTGAGGAGAGACACTGACCATGGCATGCCCAGCGCAAGGCTGGCCAGCTGGCTGGTAGGCGAGGGGATGACTTGTGTGTTCTGCCCATCCACTTGAGCACAGGAACTTCCAAAGATTCAGCAGAAGCGTAGGTATCTTTCAAGAAAAGGAAAAGACAATGGGAATTTTCCAATCCAATAGTCATTTCTGTTAAAATATACGTGTTCAGGCCTGCGAAGTCACTGGCACTGAGAATGGAGAGAGTTTTCTTGGCTCTGCTGAGGACTTTGCCTTTGAAAGTCACAGATGCAGCCTCCAAATAGCCCTGCACTTCTGGTGCTTAAATGGTCTCTGAAACTCAAGTTTCCCTCAGAGCTGCCTGTGTGAAAGAGAAGAACACTTTTAGATTACGCTGGTAATGAACACCAAGACCCTGAAGTCCCATTACACGCTTGGCACAGCAGGAACCTGGTTTGATGGAGCTGTTGAGTTGCCTGTGTGACAAATCCAGCGCCATTCCCCAGCTCTGAAGCCCAGGCTGTAGTCACATGTCTGGAAACAATCTGCCAGACATAATGTGTTCAAAAAAGAAAAAAAATGTTAGTTTTTAGCTGGATCAGTACAGCTGGATCTGGCTCACCAGGCAGCCGTGCAAGCGCTTGTGTTGGCACTAGGGAGGAGGCTGCACAGGGAGGAGAATAAGCAAACAGCCAGAGGGCAAGGGGCCACAGAAAATGTCATCAGCCCATATTCTCATGCTTCACTGTTGTTCACTTTCCTACAAGAAACACTTTCCATTCATTCGCACCTCCACACACTGCTCTCTTGAAGGCGAGTGCCCTGCTCCCTTTTGAGACTTCAGTCTACACTTTCACAGTCAGCAGAAGGATGTAAGCCTCAGCAGGGGCCAGCTGACACAGCAGCTAAGATTAGATCACAAACAACTATTTAAAAACCCCATGTAATCAGCAAGAAAGGGCAAAGAGCAAAAACGAAAGAATAGAGTGGCACTGAGTTTGAAAGCTCTGCCTGTCCTTTCTTATGATAGCCAGTAGCTTCATCATGTCTGCAATAATAAAGTAAAGCATCTGCGGGGCCCAGTGGTATTTCGAATGGGATTAAAAGGAAGTGACATGATGGACACTTTCATGTCAAATCAGGGCTGAGTACCTTGAATGAGAGAACCCAAAAGGTCTCAGCTTGTATATCTGTTTAGGAGGTCAGCCGCCAGTCACTACAGGAGAAGTCCTGTCCAGCGGCAACTGCTGCCTGTACTGCCATTAGGGGACAATCGGTCCCTTAACGAAGCTCAGCCAGGCCCTCAGCCTCCCCAGGGGAAACGAGGTTAAATGATTTACCTGCAGATACCAGGTGCAAAGAAAACTGGGTTAAATGCTAAATTTCTAGGTGGATAATATGGTCCTTTTTGAGTCTTTTATGACATTTTGCCGTTAAGCTACTCTTCCTGTGTTGTGGTTTAACCCGGCAGGAAGCTAAGCACCACGCAGCCGTTTGCTCCCTCCCTCCCAAGTGGGATGGGGGAGAGAATCGGAAAAAGGTGAAACTCACGAGTTGAGATAAAGACAGTTTAACAGGACAGGAAAGGAAGGGAAAATAATAATAATAAAATATATATATACAAAGCAAGTGATGCACAACGCAATTGCTCACCACCCACTAACCGATGCCTAGCCAGACCCCAAGCAGCAGCCACCTCCCCATCCAACCCCCCCCGCTTTTATTGCTGAGCATGACATTATGTGGTGTGGGACATCCCTTTGGTCAGCCTGGGCCAGCTGTCCTGTCTGTGTCCCTTCCCAGCTCCTTGTGCACCCCCAGCCTCCTGCTGGCAGGGCAGCATGAGAAGCTGAAACGCCCTTGGCTGTGTGTAAGCACCGCTCTGCAACAAGTAAACATCAGTGTGTTATCAGCATTGTTCTCATCCTAAATCCAAAACTTGGCATCATACCAGTCACTATGAAGAAAATTAACTCTGTCACCTCATTTGAAACCAGGGCATACTGTAATCCACCTACAGGGACTGCAGACCTGTAGCCATCTGCACATAGCCACGCTTTGGTCACCTCCAAGATCCTGAGTGAGGATCACCAAAGCTGAAAGTGGAAGCTTTCCTTAGCCATATGGAGCAAAGAAAAGCAAACTACGCACGATCCGCACCCACCGCTGATCCGGTACAGGCCCCCGAAGGCTCTGCCCATGTCTCATCTCTCTCACCAGAGCTGCTTCCCCTTCTCCTGTCCCACCAGCGCCGCTGCGGCCTGGTCCTGCAGAGCAGGCCGTGGCTCCAGCAGCCGCGTGCCGAGAGCCCATCCCGTGGCCAGAGCTGCCAGCCAGGCAGGTTTTGCCAGCGCTATAGCAGGAATAAATAAAGGCCCTCAGATAAATAGGAGAAGATAAGGAGGCAGAAAACTGTAATTCTCAAGACTGATGGTATTACTCAATTTAGACATACTGTAATCTACATCTAGACATTAACATTCGAGCTAAAGCTTTAAACCTTGGATTTACTGAGCATACCTGTTATTAATTTTGCCTACTCAGGCTGCATTGGTAGCAGGTAGGTGTATAATTTAAAAATGACTTTGAATTAGGTTACAAGTTAAGCACTGCAGAGACAATGATTATATTTTTTCCCAGGCAGCTGATAAAAGGCCTTACCGGATTTATTTTTACCTTTGTGAAGGTTTGGGAGGAGTGTTTACTGGATAGATCCACAGCCTACATAATTCCCCACGTTCCTCTATTAAAATAATACCTCTAATCCTTGTTCCTTAACTAAGTAATGATGCATAGGGGGGTTCCCACTTCTGCATTACACTGATTTACGTCTTAAATCCTTCCTTTTTGGAGTCTCATCCAACGAAGATTGTTCTTCACCCCTCCTGATGAGGTTTCTGCTCTGGGCCAGGTTACAGCAACCACCAAGCCCTGCCCTGGAGGGCAGGGACCCCAGGGAGCTGGTCCAGAGACCCTCACAGCATTACATGCACAGCGGGTCTGGGAACAGGCCGCTGCAAACAGCTGGGATATTCCTCCTTCTCTTCAGCTTGGAGGAGAGTGGGGCATCCCTGTGCCACTGATCCCTGCAGGGACTTTCAGTAAGATCCATGGGGATGAAGAAAAAATGGTTCAGATAACAATGGTAGGGCTCGACACATCCCATTATGGCTATACATGGCAGAAGAGGTTCTCCCTTTGTGCAATCAGTGGCTGTGAAGTTGTATTACATTATTACTGTTGTTGTTGTTATTATTACACATATAGAGATACCTTGATTTGGGAGGAAAATTTTGAATGTTTGTGCATCCTGTTTTCACCATGCACACACATATAAGCATATATTTGGAGAGAGGGAGAGAAAGCAGTGTCAAAACAGCATCAGTGCGCATGGTCATGAGCGACTCCGTCAGCAGCATGGTGAGAGCAGTATTTTTCTCTACCCTCATCTGCACATGTATGGGTAAATAAATTGCTGCACTCCCATGACAAGCCCACTGAACTCCCACCAGTCTTCATGATTCTGTATTGACCCACCAGAATTCAAAATGGATTATCTTGGAGGTAAAGAAAAAAAAAAGAGAGAGAGAGAGAGAATGTAGAGGCTCTTATTTATTCTGTCTCAGCTTTATTTTCATGTCAGTGAAGATGCAAGTACAATGGAATATAACATTGCACTTTCCAAATGCAGACTCATAGTTTGAAAACCTGGGGCAAGCTATCATTTCTGCTGAAGTCAATAGAAAATTCTTAGTGACTTCATTGAGACAGGATTCCATCCCTCAACATGCTTTAATGTGAAACTGAGTGCTGCTCTGAATACCAAAGATGATTAATTGGAAAGCAATACCAGGGCATGTCATACCTAGTCATTAAGATTACCTTGGGCTTATTATCACTCTTTCTGCTAACTGAATTTTAAAGATTAACATTAGATGGCCATACACATTAAGGAGACCTGTTAAAGGCAATCATGTTCTTCATATATTGCGCTGCTATTTAAAGAAAGCTGTTGATACTCTTTATATCCATTACCTAAAAAGACCAATGGACAAAGGCAGAATGGAAGAGGATGTCTATTCTAAACTATCAAATAATACCTCCCACCCTGATGTTTCCTTAAACACAGGCAGAAATTATAGTAATGCTTTTTGTCTCTTCTTTTCTTATCTGTTCCCAGATATTAAGATTTCTAAAGCAAGCCAGAGCCAGTCTTTCACCAAGGACAAATCATATTAAAAAAAATACAAACATGTATTTCACTGATGAAAACTATTATTTTGTGTGTGCATGACGATCCTGTGACTTCTTAAAAAAACTATCAGAAGAACAGAAATAGTAAAGAATGTCAACATGAAAGGCTGAAATGATAACAGTGTATTTGCCCGCATACTTCCAGGGTTGGTTTAGGGTGGGAAAACAGTTGCTTGCAAAGTTGTCATTGTTCCCTCTTGTGTTGTTCAGAATAGACTTACAGATGTGGTTAGGTGTCACTGTCAAGAGGAACTGTCAGTTTGCGGCAGTTTAGCCCTTATTTTCTAGTGAATGTGTGAATACAGAGGGAATTGTCTCCCTGGCTGTTTTGGTAGCAAGAGCTTTCAGCAGAAATGTTCAGACTTCTTCTTTAAAATGTACTATACAGTTAAAGATTTTAAGATCTAATCTTTCATTTCTAGTTGCTTTTGTTTTGCCAAGGATATCTGAATTTATCAATAATCTAATTTTTAAAAATACAAATACTGTGGCAAAACCACAATCCAAGGCCACAGGACATGTTCATTTCACTCCCTTAAGGACACCCACTGTTTTGAAACTGTGCGTGTGGAGAAGGAAAATTGCCCAAGTAATGTGAATCTGATTAAGTCATAGGGAAAACTGACCCTCTCAATGAGCAGCAATCTTTCTATGGCATTTAGCGGGCTTTGGAGCGGGCACATGAGACTGCAAAGAGCAGAAGTGGTTTTTCAACCCTCCTTTTCAGCTGTGGATGGGCAGCACGGGAGCCCGGTAGTGTGGCCAGTAGGCAGTGAAATAGCTGAGCTTTCTCTTCTTGCACTGCTTTTGTGCACTGCCAACCACTCCGTTGTCCCCAGCACATACCCATAGCTCTGTCCCCATCACCAGTGGCCAAAACCAGACCAACTTTTTGTTCGTCTCTTTGTCTTTTATTACATTTACAACCACCAATAACTAATTCAGGTTGCTGTTGGTATTGGCAGCACTGTTTTATTTGTATTCCTTTCTTCTGCTCTTTTGTGTTTTGTTTTTCTGAAGTATATGGGTTTTTCCTAATGTGACATCTCTGTGCAAACATATGCATCTGAGGAAGGCAAAAGAGATTTATTGCATTTTGGCTAATACAGAGGAAAGGGGAAATTGCCTACATAATGGAGCAGGAGATTCAGTTTTAACTATGTCATTTCTCTCTTGTCTCCATAGCGCTGAATACACAAATATAAAATACACAATCTACCTCCTCCTTCAAAGATATCAGCGTACAATTAAACCCCACAAAGCTTGACAACCTGTTGTCAAGTTGTTTAAGCAGTTGTTTCAGAATCTGACAGACAAACTTATAAACAAAACGTAGAGCACCAGATTGTGGGATGAGGCAGCAACATCACGTGGCTTCCTCAGTTATCTCAAAATTTGGAAAACAAAAAAAGTAGAGGAATGCTTTTTTGTTTTTCCTTGAATAAATAACAGTTTAATTACATTATAGAAATAAAATATGATATGGTAGTAATACACTGGAAATCTTACAGAAATACTATTCTGCTACTGGTAGGTAAATGGTCAAAGCTACTTGTCATGACAATCTGAACAGTACTGGTGTACAAACTATTATACAGGTTGCTAATGAAAAATATTGCAGCAGTTGCAAGGATGTTACCAGCTCAAACAAACATCTAATGATACAATATTCTTCTAAGAGGAAGTAATAATGTTAGATTTACAGACAATAAAGAGTTATGTTCTCCACTTTGAAACACTGGAAATAAAAAGCTCAGGTAACCCAATTTCTTTACCTTATATTATCACAAGGAAATATTTTCCTTTCACTAGGAAACAGCATCCCAAGAGACCCTGTAAACAGTTTATTCAAAGGTAGTATTTGAGATGTCACAGCAACTTCAACAATTATTCTAGTCTACAATTACAGACTTTTTAGGCCACTGCTTGTACAGATGACTTTTTTTTTCCCCACTTATTTACATACATTCAGCCCAGTAACAGCAGGTAAAATGCACTGTCTATCTCACAATAGACACACAAAAATTTTCATCCAAAGGCCAGTGCAAGAAAATGTGGATAGTGATTGCACAGCATTGAGGAAACCATATTATACAAATATACAATCAAGACTGTTGAGAATCTAACTCTGCACGCATGTGACACAGATGGTCTTCTTATAGCTACATGACACTTGGAGGTGGCAGGTGTATGTGACGGTGACTATCGCTGGTCGGTTGGTGGCGGTGTGGGTGGCCGTGGAACACAGGTTGGCTGTGCTATCGCTAGGTGAAGGTAGGCAACTGCAAATGGGGAATACCTAGAGCTGAAGGTGAAGTACAGCTTATCTCAGAATGGCAGCAGATTTTGCTAATGAAACAGTCGTTCTACTCCATTTGCAACTTGTAGGGGAATGGTTGCCACCTCTTGAATAAATGGTTCTAAGTGAACCGACACAGTTCCCAGAGCTTTAGAAAAACTCATTATGCAAATGAAGATAGTGATGATAGACGGTAACATTTCACAGGATGCTATTTCTTATTATATCAGTAAGCACCAAGTTAAGTGCCAAGACAGCCCCATTGTCCCATGATTTATCACGTAAAATTTAAACTTGAATGCACAATGAAAGTCCACGAAGTTTGCATTTAATTCACAAGAAGACGGTTTAGAATGGCTCTTAAAATACCTTTACATTTGAAATGGGCTTCCCCCCTCCCCTCCAAGAGGATTGCTTTAGGATGGACTACCTCTAGGTACCAGAAAGATCTGCCTTGGCCCCCTCAGGAGACCATCACCCAGGCCCCCCCTCCCACCACCCAGGATAGGTGGAGGGAGGGAGGTGGAGAACACCCCCGTGTCTTCTGCTGCCCAGCACCTCGCCTGAGGAGATCTTCAAAAGGTGCCACCCTACACACCGTCTTCATGCCCTGAATTCGCAGCCACTTACGCCACTGAAGAGCCTCCAGCTGAACTCAGCTTGGATGTTTGTGCTACCGGCTGCTCTGACCTGCACTACCATATCCAAAACGCCATGGGGACATCCTGGTGGCCAGCAACCCCAGGGCCACCACCCTGCTCTCTTTCCCTACATCATCCCGCTGCAGGACAGCATGGGTTTAGCTCTGCTGGCCCGGTGCCACCGAGGGAATCACCCCGCTTGTGGCACGTCAGGCAGCTAGCTGGCTAAGCCGCCCTTGCAGCTATTTTGGCAGAAATCAGCCAGAAGGGTGAGGTCCAAAAAAGCAAGGCAGCAGAGAACAGGACTCAGTACCTTTGATGTTACAGAATATCCATGCCTCAGACTATCTAGCAACATGCACCTTGTGGAAGTCCCAGGTTGCAAAAACAACCCCACCATGGAGCAGAGTCGCCATTTTCATCAGCAACTTCTTCCTCAAAGATCGCGGTGTCAAAACTTGTCATCTGTATCCTGGTTTCACAGTGAGACTCACCTTGTTTCAAGCAATCAGATTTGAATACTGAAGGATTTAAAGGATCCTTTATTCCTGGTGTTCCCTGTTTTCAGGAACACCCTCAACAGCCACTGAGGTGGTCAGTGCTGGCTCATGCCATGCTCTACCTCCCATTTCCCCTTATTCTCACACGTGGATACATGCTTTCCCTAGCACATGGATACAGCCCTCAGTGTGGATCTGTATGTCCGCAATACGGTACTTTCATCAGTAACCAGTTGGAAGAACTCAATTTTAGAAACAGAATTTGTGTGCAAAGCGTGCAACAAGAAATACAGCTTACATTTGGTCATAGTGTCCTATCTTAGTTATGCTACCATGACTCACACTTAGTATACTTACACACACGCATACATACACACACATACACACACATAGATATTTATTTATGTACACGCTCACACAATAAGAAAATGCCTAAACCTGACAATATTTCCTCCTCTTTTAGTGAAGGCTGGAGTTTGGCATCTCAGGCTCTGAATCTGCTTAAACCTGGGATACAGGAATGCAACACACTTCAAGTATACATCGACGGCACAGTGATAACATCACACATGGAGTCAGACACATGCTGTCTTCAGTGGTCCAGCACCAGCATGCGACTCAAGGAGCCAAAATCCGGGACCTTCGCTTTCAGTGTTCGTATTCACACAACGCCCAAGAGAAGGGCGATAGTCTGTACAACAGTAAACGTCCTTCTGTAAAAACGCAGTGGTATTTAAAAGTCTGAACCAGTGCATTCCTCTCTTATATTCCTCCTCTATTCCTTTGTTGCTGTTATTCTCATATGCATGTGAAAGTAAAAGGTAGTGGGGAAATAATTTTAGTAGAAGAACACAAAGCCTCTCCTCTAAGTCCACAGAAGACCACTAAAAGTGTAAAATTTCCAAAATAGCTCATAGGAATTCTTCAAATACAGTAAGTGTTTTCAATGGGGTTTACATATCACATTTCACATTATTTCCACGTAAATCTACCTTATCACTTTGTTTAATTGGACAAATATCAATAACACATAATAAAACAGCATACAATTCACGGGACAACACATTTTACAAAACCTCTAAAACTCAGCACTGCCGCTTTTGGAAAAAATGAAAAACTCCTATTACTTACAGACATGAAATACATTTCACATTGAAATGAACAGCATGATTACAAGGCTTTTTCATATTTGATGGTATTGTTTTAGGATGCATTAGTTTTCAATCAGGTTTCACAATTTTTCTTCACACCCCCTTAAGGAACTTTTGCTAGCTTGATATTTTCTCTGTGCTCTTTCAGGAAACTCACTATTATTCAGTAAACTCTTTGAGAAATACAAAAAAAACTGTTGAAAATTTAGCTTGAATCCCTAATTGTAAAACTCGAAGAACTGGCTGATGGTAATGCTCTTAACACAACCATTGCTTAGCTTACAATGACAAACCAAAAAAAATATTACAGGAGGGTACAAACACATTAAGCCATGGGTTTGGTTTTCTCTGTTGTTGATTTTTTTTTTTTTTAAACTAACTCCTTTTCTCACAATGCTGAGAAGTCTCTGACTTACAACGCCTCAGCAGTCGTGTCTGTGGAGACAGACATGGTCACTTTGGCAATCTTAACTGTGCTCTTAATGCAGCTCTCGGCGGCCCTGTGCACGTTCCCCGTGTTGTTGGCGTGTTTGTGCTGGCAGTCAGACTCCATGCTGTTATCCAGAGGCTGTGCTGTCCCTTCGCAGGTGGGGAACATGCTCCGGAAGGCATGTCGTAAGTCCTTGCTCCTCAGAGCGTAGATGATGGGATTCACTGTCGAATTCAGCAGACAGAGCATGCTACAGAAGGCAAAGACAGTCTTGATAAGCTTGTTCATTTTCCCAAAGACATCGTACACCATTATGGCGAGGAGAGGGCCCCAGCATATGATTAAAACGACTAGAATAAGGACCAAGGTTTTGGCTAACCTGATGTCCATACGAGTTTGATCAGGCCTAGTAATCTGTACTTTACCATCCTCCGTAGTCTGAATGATTATGCTTTTCTGCGTGCCACGCTGAATCATGCGAACAGCATGGCTGTGCGCCTTCCACAGTATGTACATGTAGGCATAGACAATGAACAGCAAGAGGACGCTGGTGACCCCGATCCAGAACATCAGGTATGTCTCGTCGATGAGAGGGAATATGTCTGAACACACGGAGTTGAGCTTTTTGCAGTTCCAGCCGAGCAGCGGAAGAACAGCTATTACAATGGCGATGGTCCACATCACACAAAACGCTACGACAGCCTTTGGTCGGGTAACAATCCTTTTGTAAGCTAGCGGCCGGTGTATAGATATGTACCGGTCTATTGCCGTGAGGAAAAGGCTACCTACGGAGGCGGTGAAGGAGGCTGTAACTCCACCCAGCTTGAACAAGAAGACGTTAGGGCTGTCCTTCCGGTGGAAAACATGGAAATCAACAAAACTGTAGACAAAAATCACGCTGCCCAGGAGGTCGGCCACAGCCAGGCTGCCGATGAAATGGTAGGAGGGTCTACACCGGAGGCTTCGGGAGTGGAGGATGACGCACAGGACCAGGAGGTTCTCTAGGACCGTGAAGGTGCCCAGGGTGAGCGACAGAACGGCGATGGCCAGCTGCTGGCTGGGGTTCAGGATCATAAAGCACTCCATATCCATGAAGTTCTCCCCACACTGTATGTTCTCCTCATTATCCTTAAACGTGGACAAGGACTTGTTGTAAAACTCTGTGATATTTATCTGGTCTGAGGGAATAATGCTTAGCAGGGGATCATCTCCTGCAGTCATTTTTTCTTGGAAAGGATCACCCCTGAAGGAGGAGAGAGGGAACTTCTGGGGGTAGTATCCCAGCTTGGATGCCATGTCGCCTTTCATGTCTTCGTACTGGATATCGTTGGAGCCCACGTAAAGGAGATCTGTTGTAATTGTTCGGAAAGTTGTATCTGCGAGGCCATCTAGGATTGACTTCATAACCCCAGTCTTGTTGGTTTCAAAGAGACTTGGGGGAGGGAAAAATACATCTGAGGAAATCCTAGAAGGGGAAGAGATCAAACTTCATTAAGATAAACAGGGAGACAAACTCCACAAACAACTTAGTTGAACTGTGTCAAACAAAATCAACCTTCCTCCTGCGTTCAGTGCAGGTCTAGCCTTTGCCACCTGCGGAAGTCAGGATGAGTCGCGCACTCAGAAAGAAATCACCCGGATTTCAATAAAACTGAATTACCCTATTAGTGGCGCAAAAAATCGGAGGTGCAGAGAACTGACTATTCCACAGAAAAGTAATTTTCATTTCTCATCAAAATGTTCTGAGCCACTCCACCAAAAAGATATTTTTCTCTAGATCCGAACGTAGCTTCTGATTGCAAAGTACCTTGCAGACTAATATTCCTTGGGCTTGCTTCATTTAGATAATACCAAGTGCCACTGCAGGAACAGCATTAAACTGAATCATCACCTTCACTGCTTTTCTTTCAAAAGGCACCGAGGGTTTTGAAAACCTGACAACACAGAGAGAACGTGGAAGGAGCCACGCACTCTAAATTTCATGGTTCACCTAGTACGCCTGCATATTCACATCAACCTGTTACAGTAATCTGAGGCCTACTGAGATCTTGAATTTGTTAGTGCAAGTTAATTAGCAAGGTGTTTCAGCTATAAATATGGGGACCTGGATATAGTTTCAGTACTCAGTTCCTTCCTTCTGCGAAGCAAACCAAGGCAACTGAGATGCTTGGACTACAAGGGCGAGGTGGGTTTTTACCCAGGTCTCTCCACAATTTCAGGAAAAATGAAGAGCACTGCTAAATCAGTGGGCATAACAGAGACCCATTCAGCCTCAATCAGGAAAGCTGACACTTGCATAGAAAAACATGGTGCAAAGTTTGGGTCTGAGTGCAGCTCTGGCCAAAACTCCAGGCAAGAGGGACCAGGAGCCACTGCTCCCATAAGAAACATGAAAATGTAGCTCTTCCCACTGGGGACATCCTCGAAAACATTCAGTGCCCTCAGGATCGGGGAACCCAGCAGAAGGTGTCCAGGTAGCCATCGGTCTCCAAGTCCTGTCATGCCCAGCCTGTGCTCACGGGTGATTTGTCAGGATGTAATTCCTGGTCAGGGTACCCTTGGGAGAGCACGCTCATCAGTGTCTGAGCATCACACAGGCATCAACATGTAAGACAGGTCTTACAGCTCTTTTTATGCTGTGCTCCTTCATATAACTTTGCCTATGTAACGCTCCTTGAATATGCATTGAACATCTGCTTTAGGGTCCCCTTCCATTGCCAGAGTGGCTGTTAGTGGCCTGAATGTAAAGAAGAGCCAGAATCATTGTTTCGGTGTGCTACGGCTATTCTGCATCTGCTATGGGACATCTAGATGATTACGTCAGCAGCAGTAACAAAAGAAATCTTTTCCATGCCTTTAGAATGTAGAAAATTGTCTGAGACACCCAAGAAATCCCCGATGCCATATACAGGCTTGTGCTGACCTAACCTCTTCACTTTACACAACCGACAATAAACAGCCAGAAAGGCCACCAGAGGTTAGGTGCCAAAATCCAGAGTACTGAGCGCCACAAGTATCACAGTTTTTCCCTAAAAACTGAAAGAAAGAGGAAAAGGATTCCTCTCTACAACAATACCGATACTTAAAAAGAGAAGAAGCCATGAGCATTTCCAAGAGAAGCTGAGATCATTTGCCTGGTGAGATATTTATACTGCGCTTTTACTTGGTATCTAAACACCTGAGACTTCTTCCATAGCTCATTAATACGATGTTTACCCTTTGATTCAGCAGGCCTGGACATTGAGCGTTATAGGAAACATACGAATCTCAACCTCCAGAAGACACTGCAATGTTGGTGCTGCAGACAAGGAGGACTACAGAAAACCCAGGGTGCACCAGACAGTGTCATACACAACACAGATACTCGCTGTGTCAGCTTTTGCAGACAGCATTGCTCAGCAAGTAAAAAAATAATTATTAGACAATCTTAAAATATGTTAAGGAATTAAATTTTGAGGGTTTGATTAACGAAGGAGGGAAATGTCACTGAAGTGCACATTAAAAATGAACTGCAATAATCTAATTGCAGGCAAGGTACTTTTCTTCCAGAAGGTGCCTTACAGCTGTTCCTGGTAGATTTTGCAGATTTTAAGTGTTGCAAAAATGACCGTGCTGACAAGCCTGCTTCAGGTGAAATCTGGCAACTTTAAACTCGATGTTCTAACACCAGTTTAAAACCAGAAGTGAAGGAAGTGTTAATCTTTTGAAAACTACAAAAATAAAAATAAAAATAAAAATAAAGCAGTTGTATAAAGTCGTGAAGATGGCTGTGGTCCTCAGTTACTCCAGTTTATTTCTGTCAGAAGAAAGACAACCATTTTAATGATTAAAGTCACAGCCCCATGTTGAGAAGATTATGTTTGAGTAAAGCTTCAAAAATTGTATGCAACTGAGCACTTCTGCCAGACAGACAAACAAATTGTTATGAGGCAGCTAGTCCCTGTTGGAGTCACGTTAAGTATATACATGCTCGTAATAAGGTGCCAGCCGTGCTACAACCCCTACCTTTGTTTGAAATACAAATGAAAGAACACGAATTCCTGTGTGCTCTTTTAAAGGTGTCAGTGAGCTATGTGACAATATCACTATGCATGCATATGCTATGCTAACAACGTGGTTAATGGGATCAGGAGAGGCAAGTCTTACTCTGAATTTCAATGATTTTTTTTCCTGTGTATTTTTACTTTGAGATTATTACAGTAATTTCCACCTTATTGTCTCTGCAAAGAGTTTTCTTTGAGAGTACTTGGGAGTTCATTAGTGGTGTAGTTTAGGCTTTGGGGGATGCAGCTGACATTAATTTTGTTTTTGTTTGCTGCTGGGAATATCATAATTGGAAATTTCTAGCAGTATGTGCATGCACCTATTCAAGTAGCAGTTGATTTTTATTAAAGTTGCAGTAAAACAGCCATTCACGTGATCTGGAATTGTACTTTACTGGAATTTAGTTTATTTTAATTTAGACACTAGCTTGCCCTGGTACAGACAACAATACTGAAATGCAGTGAAGCGATCAGTGAGGTTTTCCATGGCTGCATAGTGAAAACAAGACCGGACTTTTGGCATGGGGCTATAAGAAGTGCCCAGGTCACAGTCCGAGGTGCTGCACGGTTTAACATCGACCAAAAAGCTGGTCTTTTTGGTTGGTGAGGTGCAAGCATCAGCATCACAGGATTTTCGGCTCTGAGCTCTTCCGTCCCCATCCACAATGGACAGCTGTGGCAGGCACGGCCCATGAGAAGGGGACACCCCATACGACTGGTCTGATGCCACGCGGCCACGCTGCTCTCCCCAGCTGGCTCCCATTCAACCCAATCCAATACTGCCCGAGACCCAGTCACATCCCTCCTGGGAGCCTCTGCAGCTTCTCACAGCCTCCCTGGCACACACGGGTCCCCACGTCAATCCCTCCTCCTCTCCGGACAGAGGCTCAGGTGAGGGCTCTGCACCACAGCCAAGGTCCCCTCGGACCAGCAGCTGGTGAGGAAATGCCCTCCTGCCCGGCCAGGAGCTGCCCTTCCAACACAGGCTTTGAGTCTCCAGAGCTCTCAGCTTGGTCCCTTCCTTAAATGAGCTCTACAACTTCACCCACTTTAAAATGGCTTTGAAAAGAACAGAAGCATTGATTAGAGATGAGTAAGAGCCCACGCTGATGCCAGCACTCAAAATTTTCAGTGTATTTATGTGAGTGCATACAGCAACTCGCAGTAAGTAATGAATTTTGATGATGGATAAGGGTTAAAAAAGAGATAAAAAATTCAAGTGTCTTTTTTCCTGACGGATAAAAACAGAAAGCCCATAGCTGCACACCATTTTAGACTGTGCCACTTCTCCCATAAACCCGCAGCCACCGGCTGGCACTGCCAGACTAGCTGTGCAAAGCGACTGCCACTAGATGGAGTGGCTTTTACAAGCACGTTGGTTAGCTGTCTTCAGAGACCTGGATTCAACTTCATCTAGCCTATTCTTCCAGCCTGCTTTACCAGGGTCCAAACATACGTGGCGTGAAACATCAGCTGAGTGCTGAAGACACTCCCAAGTTGGTGAGTCGTCACTCTCAGAGCGAAAGAATTGGTGCAGGCAGGGGCAAATCTTACTACTGCCCTCTGCTGCGTGGTTATACATAGCCTAACAAGAAGCTTGGGTGCTGCCAGAATATCAAGACCCCTTAGATAAAATCTGAACGAGATAATACGTGAAAGGCTGGGAACCCACCTCAGACAACAGGGAGAATTATACCCCCCTTGGACCTCTAGCTGGTCCACAGGACCAGTCCACACAAGGAACAAGAAGGTGACTTTCTTAAAATGCTTCTTCTCCTGCTGTTCTGGGGGAGAGGGAGAGCTGGGAAGTTTTTATAGTTATCTAAAAAAGGGCAGAATTTATTATAATTTTCAAAACAGGATGATTGATAGAGCAATTTTAATAGCCTGAATAGAAACGGCGAACATTTGACGTTCCTCCTCAGAAAGTAATTATGAGCAATACAATGATGCTACTGATAACTGCAAAAATGTTGATGTGGAAAGAAAAGAAATCAAATCAAGAAAGGGAAATCCACAATCAAACCTTTCCAGTTTCTATTTTAAAATATTTTGATCTCCATGTTTATACATTTCTTCTATGATATCCACAGTTAATTAAGAACAGGCTAAAGGATAAGTAGGTATAATTGAAACAGTTTTGAATGCAAAAAGATACGTAAATGCATTCTCCTTGCTCACATGTTATAAAGCTCATAAGTCCTTCAGAGAAGGTCTGTATCTCCTAATACATCTGCACAGCACCCAGTACACTGGGACTTCAACCAAACCAGGCCCACAAATTCTGCCACAGGAGAAATAGAATAATTTATACTCATGTGGAGTCAGCTGAAAACGTGAGAGAAATGAGACCTACTATAGTAACTGTTGGCCTCCAGGAATTAGAACTGTCCTATAAAATGAAAATTTATGTGGCTAATAATTACCTTATCCCATACAGTGATGAACAATAGTGCTTCGAGGACAGAACAAGGTTTCTACTACGTCTTAGAGAAAGAAACGCAGAGCCTGAGAAATGGAACTCCAAGACTCGGTAACACCAAGCAAGAAAAAAAAAATGTTGCAGAGAACATGAAAACCGTGTTACCCCTTTCCTATTTACTGTTTTACTACTCCAGTACTGCGCAACTCCTAGGCTATGAATGGCAAATACACTGTCAATCCTAATTCAGGAAAACTTGCATTCACTTCAGTGGGAATTTTCTCTGAGTGAAGGACAGCACGCTGAAGCTAGGACAGGAGCAAATCAGGGATGCTGTCGTCTGACAGCAAGGCACTGCCAGCTATGGGGTAAGCTCCTGCATGCAAGTACTGAACCGAATTTGGTTTTTATGTAACATGCTGATTGATATCTCCTGCAAGCTGAATATTAATTAGCCAGAAACCACAGCTACCTGGTTATTTATGCTAATTAACATACCATTTGCACACTAACAGGATGGGAGCTGGATTGTTCTAATTCTGGGGCAAACTGTCCCTAAATGACACCCCCCAGCATCCAGCAGCTGACAGTCTGAATGACAAAAGCCAAACAATTGGGGAAAAAAAAAAAAGTGTTATCTGGTGACGGATTATGTTTTTAAATGAAATGACATTACTTCCTCCCTCCAAAGTTTCATTGGTGAGATGTGTATGCACCCGTTCTAGCCCAGGCAGGACTTGCAGGCACAGAGAAAGAGAGGCTGTGTCTCATCTCCCATATTGCCAGGTATCTCAGACCAGAGAGGCTCAAGTCCTTCAGAAGCAAGGTTGAAGTCCTGCTCTGTTTGGTGTAGGAGAAGGACCTGAACTTTGCTCTCCTGCATCCCAGGCGAGCCTGATGGCAATCTCTGCTCTGCCAACACTCTCTGAACTGTTTGAGTTGTTCCGTGTTGTACCAAAAGTTAAACACCCAGAAATAAAGGCACTGACCGATATTCCAGCACACCTGGCAGGTGAGAAGCTTAGGTTGAAGCCCTTTCTCTCATCAGACAAACCAAGGATTACAACCAGTGTCTCCCCTATCTAGAGAAGCACCTGAATCATGCAGCTGCAGGGGAAAGAGCAGGGACAACTGCCCCACCTGGCCATGAAAACCCTCCAAAGCTCTTGATTTTGCTCAAAACCCCTCAGCTTGTGAAACACTACCCCCTGCACGCACATTTCCTACCCGTTTCTGGACATGAGAAGTCCTGACAGGGGACCATCAGGGCCACGTTAATAGGAAAGCACAGCTACCCAGTCTGCCTGTCCTCTGGGAGAAAGGAGGGGACGCAGAGGTGGCTATCTTAAAACTACAAAAACATGGTGCAAACTTGGGATTTTACGGCCTTTCACAGTTTACTTTATATATCCTAATACCATAGAAAGACAGAGTTTTGGAAGGCAATGAAGAGGCTTGCTGAAGTATGACAGGCTCAGATGAAATGGAAACAGTGGAGCGAGAGTGACCTGGTATTTGCTGAAAACCAGCTCCAGTTTAGGGACCCACTTCCCAGTAAAACAGAAAGAACGGGTAATAAGAGTAGTTTGATACAGTGCTACGGAATTTACATTTTAAGGAAAACTGATGAGAACTCATTAACTTGGTCAGTTTTGAACTCTCAAACTTTTTTTAGAAGAGGATTTATCCTGGATTTCAATATTCCAAGAGAAATCATTCTTTTCCTGCATCTTTTCTGACCATCCTCTAATGCCAAAAGGTGCAGACGCTGGGCAGAATTGACATAAATGTTAAATGGAGACAGAGAAGCCCAGCAAGGTGCAGAAGAGATGAGGACTGAACACTCAATTACCTGGAAATACCTAGAAGAGACAGCAGCTTAGCACACAAGATGTATTTGAAGAGAGAGAAGTAATTGCGAAGAGCTGAGCAGGACACTGGATGCTAAATGCTAAAGGTCCCCAGAAGAATCTGACATCTAGAGCATGAAACTGGGGGAGAAATGCATTTATTAGTAAAAAGAAAGAGTTAACCATTCCAAGAAAACAACTTCCACTTAACAGCCAGAGCAGAAGAAAAAAGGTCAAGAATTTGTAGTGGCAGAAAATATTAGTGAACTTTATTAAAAGAGTACAGATTAGAACCAGAAAGGCAGGAAAAACATTAGGCTCCAGGGAGAAATCTTAATAAACCACACAGAGTGCCTGACTGCTCTCCTCCTTTCCCCCGCAAGAAACTGTGGCTGAAACAAGTTTTAATTGAAGTCTTTGCTAGATAGCAAAGAGATGCTGAAAGCCAAGGTAATGGGGGTTAAGCGGTGTGAATGGGACTGCAAAGAGAGCGGAAAGATAACTGATGACCGATACAGGGAATAGGATGTCTCCAAGTGAGATGGGAGCAAACCAGGGAGAGGTAAGAGAGCAAGACAAGTGGAAGGAGCCCCTGGTAGGCAGGGGATGAAGATTTTAGGGAAAGAGAAGAATTGCCTTTGCGATCGGCCTGGGGAAAGCAGACTGGGAGAAGGAGAAAGCTCATGAGAGAAAACCTCCCTGCTCTTCTGAGCCAGGAAAACTTCAGAGACACATCCACAAGCTGAAGGATATAGCTAGTGGGATTTTCAGATCTCACCTTAAAGAAAGGATAGACCCACTGCTCTGCAGGCAATAACCTGCTCTTTTGAAAGTCCATTTTTGATCTGCATTCAAAGGGTGAGAGAAGACGCAAAGGGCTCCGAGAAGCCATCTTGTGTAAGGTCACCGAGAAGGACAGCGCTGTACGGACCGACACACGGCACTGAGCCGGGGACAGTCAGCAGAGACCAGCTGAGCCAGCCTGGCCAGAGACATTAACAGAAGACAAACTCTTTAAGAAAATGAAGTACAGGATGCAAACCTCAGAGTGAAAAGGAAGACAGGATGCTCGAACATGGCCACTGAATGACCCATACAATGGATAAACACACTGAAAAGGAAAAAGGAGCGAGACAGACAGACAACAGACAGACAACAACAGAAAGTTAGTGCCGAGAAGGTCAGCAGCACATTGCAAAGCAATGTTCCTTCAGCTCCAGTCCTCAGGAGCCTACTTCGCCCGAAAATTGTTATTAGGCTACCGAGTATGGGCAGTGCTCAGACGCTGGGACAGAAAGGCTTTTGGTAAATGTGATGTCCCACACCATCAGCACTAGTGAAAGATGGAAATATGCACTCCAATTAAAAAATGTAAAACCTTCTTTCATTTCTGGAGCTGTCTGGCCTTTCATAAAATTTAAATAAGCTCAGATAACTCTCTTCATATCTACATTCAGAATATAATGATATTCAAATATACTGCCTTCACACACACAAACAACTTGTGAAATTATTTGCCAGCATATTAAGCTACTACACCAGATTGCTTGGCAATGGTGCATGTCTTTGAAATATGCAGATGCTTTTCTTTTTTAAAAAAAGGAGAGAGGGAGAGAAAAGGACAAGTGAGAAAGAATTACAGTAGAATCTGGTATCAAAGTAATCAGAACAACAAGATGCAGAGAGACTCCAACCAATATTCCATCGTATCTGGAGAAATGGTTAAAAGACACTGAGTGATGATGAGCTATGAATTTGTGTGTGTGTGTGTGTGTATATATATGTATACATACACGCATACACTTACAGATAGACATACACAAACACATACACATGCCTAGAGGAACAACTGTGCAAAGTCTCACAAACGCTGCAGTAGTGTTTGTCATGCGTAAACTCAAATTCCCGGTGCCAGAGGACAAGCAGACAAGCTAGAAGTGTAGGTACAAAAAGCACAGGCAAGATAACTGCTGAATATCATTCTGAATTCCCCCATACACAGCCTTCCTGGGGAAAAAAACAAGAATCTAAAATTAGCACATCTATGACTGAGATCCTGCAAAAATTATTTTGCTAGTATATATACGTATGGGTATCTATATACACACTCCAAACCTACTCCACATAATTTTCTAGGCACAAGCATAGTCTGGATTCCAGCACCTCATTGTGTAAAACAGAGGCAGAACTGGGTAGAAATAATGACTTCTCAGAGCAACAAGCACATTTCACATGTTCGCCAGAAAGGGAAGGTGGGAGCCCCCAAAACCCCTAAGTACAAACTTTGAAAGCTTTCCTAAAATGCAGATATGAAAATTACTCCAGTGAGGGCTGAAATGGAATTTACAGTACTCCCTAATGAACTGCTGCTGCTCAGTACTTTGTAGTACGTAAGCATGCCTTCCCTAAAAAGAATATACAACTGCCATAAAAAAGGTTAACACAGGATGAGGTAAAATTTGATGCCATCTAGCCTTGATCTACACAAACAAGACAATATCTGAAATGCATAAAGTAGGCAGTTTCACCAACCGTCCTGCTGAAGTATAATGAATGACATCTTATTAACTAATATAGTAGTGAAATAGCTGTTTTATCTGTAATCTGGATGTGGGCAGCTTGAGCAAAAAAGGATGTTCCCACTGAAGAGAGGCAGAACTGAGCTCGGTGTGCGCATAATCATAATACCCCTGCACGAGGCACAAAGGTCGTAACAAAATGTGGTCCACCCTTATGTTGCAAACCAAATCATTTTTCATGGGTAACAATGGCACCTTCAGCACAAAAAAAAAAAAAAAAAAGAGGGGGAAAAAAAGTTCTTTCTAACAAGCAATTGATTTATAAGTCATTATGACCATTTCAAAAGGACGGGTCATTGCTGGTTTCAGTGATCATTCACAAAGCCACGCACTTTCACCGAGCCTGAGTTGGGGGGCATTCTTATCCCACCAACAGCAATTAGATGTGCGCTTTTTGCAGCAGTACAGCGTCAGTCTAGAAATGGAGACCTAAAGAGCAATACCGAGAAGACAGGTTGTCACATTCTTAACTTTGCATTAATAACAAATGCTGTTGCTGTCTGTTCTGGCACATTTGCAAGCTTGCTTTTAAGTACAAGGGGCTGGCATGCATCTCTACCATAGATAGGAAAACAAGAGCAGCCTTGTTATGATTAAAAGGGTCTATTTCCCTCTGCCTTCTGTCTTCTACGTCCATCTGCACAGCTGCTTTGAACTTGGCCAAATCCCAGTGTTAGGGTCGCCTGCAGTATGTATTTTAAATCAGCGGCAGACTGCGTGAATTTGCTGCTACAGAGGAGAAAAATCTCCGAATTCTCACTTAAATGGTTGATGAGTGGTTCTGTAGAACATCCATCATTGTAGATAGCCTAACCTATCTGGGAAATTGCAGCAAAAACGTATCTAAAACCATTTACTGTTTCATGAGGAGAATGAGATAAAGGCAATATAGACATCTGCAAAGAAATGAAGAGAAATCACTGTTGACAAAGTGAATTCTGCAGATGCCCAGACAGCTGACTGAACAGCTAGAGAGAGGTCACAAAGTTTGCACGTGAGAAGTTAAGGTAATTCCTCTTAAGCGCGCGAGTAGAGAAATTGGGTGAGTGGAAGGCAGTGCATGAGACAGACCTGTGGAACATGGTGATGTATTTGCAAATTTTTCAGGCAATACTAAGTAAGTACACAGGTTTGGGTTCTTCCCTGTCTTTTCATCTCCTCACCTACTTTTATCCAACAGAAAGGAAAGCCACCCGAGCTCTACTTCTCTAGCGTGTAATACTTTCAGCACCAATTTCTCAGCGGAATCACAGTTTGCAAACATTTGGGGATGGCCACATTAAAGGATGGAAGTCAGAAATGACTGGGAAAAATAAAGTCATTCCATTTCTAAACTTCTGTTGCCCAATCAGAAACCTGTGAACGCGGAAACAGAAAGAGGCTTGCATTGGCTAAGATGTGCCATTCCTTCAGCAGAGCATGAAAGCTCTTAATGGTGTCCTTTATGCAACTGAGCTAACATAATTCACCGAAGAACAACAGCCAGGACCAAAGGCGCCCACCAGCTCATCCTCACAATACTAAAACCTGCTTCCGCTTTCTCCTGGAGTTTTGTGGGTATTTTTATTTAATTGCTGTGGTTTCAGGTGTTACTGAATGGTTGATGAGATAAATTCATAGCAAATAATCGATTTCTTTACCTTGCCAACTTTTTTTTTTCCCTCAGCAATAGATGCCTGCTGGCTCAGTCAAACAATTATTGCTCTTATCAGTTCTGTTTTAAGATGCTTTTATTCAAATGGTTTTGTCTGTCATTCCAAAGACCAATGGATAATAAAGCAGAGATGTTCCTGGTTGCTACAAAACTAAATTTAACCTCAAGCAAATCAGGAATTACACATTCATCTTCTAAACTGTTTAAAGACATTATATTCATTTCTTTTACAGTTGATTTAATAAACTCTGCCTGCACAATAAATATTCGTACTATAGTCACACGTTTTTTTTTGTCTTTCAAGAAGAGAAAACCTGTGCTAGCAGTTGATAGTAGGTGTAATCTGAGAAGAATTAAGTACTCCCAAGTAATCTTTTCAATGTTGCACATTTTGTTACTAAATTCTGTACTAAACAGCACTCTGATCCTTCCCATGATCTCGATACATGTGAACAGCAATGCCACCCCCAGCAGAGAATGCCATATTCCTTTAAGAAAAGGTGAACAATAACAATGAAAACAAGATGATATGTGTAAGGAAAAAAGAAACACTACCACACCTTTAACAGGTTAAAAAAGCCACACAACGTTTTTTTTTAAAAACAAAACAAAACAAAACAAAACAAAACTTGAAGGTACTCAAGAAGGAGTATTTTGCTATCTGGCTCTATGCTATATATCTGCCTTTTTCTTCTGAAAGAAGAAGACATACGCCGAAACTGTTAATGTGATCATTTACTGGCATACAGAAAATACCACTCACGATAATTTTAGCGAAGAGAAAAAACTCTGGACTTCATCATCTGACACCATTTTACTTAATCAAACTGAAATCACAGTAATGAGCTCTCTCCTGCCGAGGGCTTGGTACATACCTCATCCAGGGGTGTTCTCAATGGAGATTTGCAGACGTCTTTGAAACAAAAAGATGCCCATTTAAGAGAAACCCATTTGGTTACTCAGAATCATTTCGGCACATCCGAAGGTTTCACATGACAGACACCGCGTGAAGTTTAAAGAGCTCACTCTCTTTCCGCCGC
>VXAA01000174.1:324783-418079 GCA_013399115.1 Anseranas semipalmata
CCGCCGAGGGCTGGCTCGGCCGCGGGGCAGGGAGCGCCTCGGCGCTGGGCCGGCGGGCGGTGGCTGAGGGGCCGAGGCCGTTGGGCCGCTCCGAGGAGGGAGCTGCCTCCCGCCGGCCTCGTGTTTCCGTCGTAGTGTGGGGAGAGCGGGGACAGGCCCTCGCACTCCCCCGAGGGCTTTGGGTGGACGTTTGGGTGGGTTTGGGCATAGGCTCCACTGAGCATCTTGGGCGCGCTTTCTTCCTTCAGTGGTGGCCGCGTTCGCAAGGTGTCCCTCAAGACCGAGCGCCATCTCTCTGCGTGATAGGTGTGCTGAGGCACTGGCGTTCTGTGATCATCTGTTTCCCTCTTCCACGTTATCCCCCAGGCTGACGGTCGTGTCTTTGGTATTCTTGTGCTGATACAACAGCCGTCATGGCGGCAGCCAGAAGTAGCAGGGAATCCCTCATCTCCGAGGGCTGAGATGGCTCCAAAGACGCAAGGACAACAGGCGGAACTGCCAGGCTGGGGTTTACTCAAAAGCCAGTTCTTAAAGAATGTAATATCCAGCTGGCTTTGCTCTGTATGCTTCTCCCTCTGCAGTGTCATAAATATGTATTTGTCCTCTCATGTATTAATACAGAAACATGATAAATATTTATCATATGACATAGTGTCTAAAGACATTAACTGGTCCATCTACCACATCTACCAGTGGCAGAGGAATACTTTGTATCCCACATTTCTCAGAGAAGAAATGCACAGGGGGCTACACTCTTCGCAGACGAGGATTAGAGATTTTGGGTGGCAGTATTTTTGGGCGTGCCCAACCCAAGAGGTGTCCGAGTGAGTCTTCCCTTCAAAGGTTTCTCCCCCAGGGCCTGAGGCATTCAACGTCTTGGGGCTCTGGGGAAGCGGGCCGGTGCGTCTGTCGAGGAGCACGGACCTGCTGCCGCAGTCTGGTCTTTCCTTGTGCCTAGTCCCATACTGCTCGATCATAATTGCTGCCTACGTTTTTTCCCACCGCTGGCTCTTCCTGATGATAATCGTTAAATTAACAAGAAAGGAAGTATTTTCAAGTGGCATTCCTGTGAGAAAATTGGAGAAGAAAAAAGGCTAACTCATTTGTGCCCAACTCAAGCTTCTGATATTAGTCAGTCTGTTTGGTAATTCAGGAGTGCTGGTGTGTAAAAAGAACTTTATTTAACACTGCAGTAAAATCAGAGCAGATTTCTCTTTGGTTTTACATTTCAGAAAGTACTGACTTCTCCTCAGAGGACTAAGAGTTTTCATTTGATTCTTTTTCTTTGAAAGATTGGTACTTTTGCCTTTACCTACTTTGAACCTACTTGGTAAGGCTTCTCTTCCACAGTCATGGAGGGATGCAGCTCCTCGGCAAAGGCAAGTCACATCCAGTGGACATCACTGGACAAAAAACAGCGCACACTGCAAATTTAGGGCAATGTGTTACTGCTCATTCCACCTCCACGCTCATGGTTTGCTAAAAGATCCCCATCCTGAACTGGGATTTTCTCCAATCTTGGGGTAATCCTTCTTTCTGTCGCTTCTAAACTCGGAGAGCAGAGAGGGAAAATTGCGGCGTTGACAAATGTAGCCATGCCTACACACTGAGGTGTTTTTTTCTCCCTAAAAACCCCCACAGTTGCTACTGCCAGTTCAGCCCACAGGCACAGCAGTTCCGCAGGAGACATGTCGGTAGCCAGAGGTGACTTGAGCACCAGGTTCTCAGCCTTCTTCGCGGTGGTGTGTCCTGTGACCCCTCATGCCTTGTGATCCCCGAACGTTTATCCAGGATCTTGCTTTAAATTTAGCGATTTGGCAAAGGGAAGGTTGTTGCGATCCTGTGACACCTGTTCCTAGTGGAGCTGGTTGGAAAACCTCTGAAAGAACAGCTTTCCACTGGAAAATGCAACCCTGTCAAAATCAAATCGCTTTGCAAACTTGTGTCGGTTTCACTGAAAATGTCATTTAAAAAAGAGTAAGTGGTGGAGGGATGTTCCAACAGTGTGGGAACATCTCGTTTTGACATTTCCAAGCTAAATGTTTCAATTTCTTCTTTCAAAACGAGTTTTGGTTTCAAAATATTTCATTTTATATTATATATTACAAAATAATACAAAATTTGAAAAGCTGAATCATGTTTCCATTGAGCTGTAATTAATTTTCTCCACAACTTTCTTGAGGTAGAGAACACCGCTATTCTGATTTGGAACAAAATTGTAAATCCCAAACACCTAGGAAAACTAGAGTATGTGAATTTTGTGGGGCTCCCAACCATGTGATGGAATTCCAGAATACGTCAATGACCACCTTTATAAACTGTATGATTACAAAAGACTTAAAGTAGTGGCAGGCTACTTGCAGTCTTGTCTTTCCTCACACTTTGAGCCTTGCTGCCGGTGGAAAGAAAACCCTTCAATATCAATAACAAGGTCTGAAGGAAGAGATGGGGGGTGGACGTAGACCCTAAGTGCAGATGTTCTTACTTTTCTTTTGTTGCTCCCAGTTAATGTACTTTGAAGCAGTGCATTGGTCAGGTATCTGCTGGTACTATTGCAACTGTAACCTCCTTCACTTCTTATTTCAGAAAGAAGAGGAAAGAGGGTAACACAGGAGATAATCCAGCTGATCCTGTGCTCTTTCTAAACCACAGATCATTTATTCTTCCTCTACCAGTTAGATTTCTTTTTTAGATATTTGTATTTCATATTTTTATGATAAATAAACTTTGCCCATCACTTTATGAATGTTGTATTCCAACCATGAAGCATTTTATTTATCTATTTACGTTGATCAGATGTGCTTCATGAGTGGGTTTGATGATTTACTTAGCAAAAATCCATACAGTGATCAGGTGAGGTTGTTAGTAGTCTCATAAAGATCGCTTGCGTCCTGGTTTTGTAGACCCTGCAGTTCCATGGCTGCTTTCAAGATTTCCCTATCTCTTCTTCTCAAGAGTGTTTTCTCCTGCTGTCTCATATTATAAGCTTGAAGGTTTTGATCACTTTTATGCCTTCATTCATAGGTAGATACAAAGACCAATGAAGATGTAAGTGCTCTCCCAAGAGGCACTTGGAAGTACATTGTCTTCTAACAATCTCCTGTGTACAGCTCACAGACAAACGGCTTTTCTCAAGGTTGATGTGGTGGTTTCTTAACTCATTTTGAAATGAGAGAAAAGATTTGGTCTGATGTCCAGTTCCTAATTTAGAAGACTGTCTGCTTGTCCTAAAGCCTTACCTTTATCTGTGTGGCTTAGGAGACTTTGCTGCTAGGATAGCACTGAAAACCAAGGGTGCACACAAGCTCTTCCACAATTTCACAGTCATAAAATCTCTGGAAAAGGTTGAAGAGGGTATCCACCATAAATACGGTCCTGCTTCTGCTTGTCTTGAAGGCCATGATAGAAATTCCTTTTTGCAAGGAGGAGAAGAAGTTGCAACTTGCCCCAAACCAAGACCTTAAACCCTGAGCACTTTTCACCCTAGCCTTCTCTTCCTAACCCAGAGCAAGGAGCCTGAGAACCTCAAATGATCAGGTAGGTACTGCTGCGGCAGATGGAAGGAGAAGAGTCTTAAGGGGGAACATGATTTTTCAGCTTTTCTACATTTGCCCTGCAAACTATCAAACAAACAAGGTTAGGTTGGGACACAAAAACTCGAGTCCTGATTCTGCCGTTCTTTTTTTTTCAGTAGCGTTGAACACCCACAACTTTCACTGGCTTTTGCAAGAGCTCCCGAAGCTCAGCCCCTCAGAAAGTCCTGCTGTTCATCTTTCTGTGCTGATGATCCCCATCTGTAAAATGAGGATAGTAGTATCTCATTTCTTTCACTACTGTCAGACTTTTCTATTTGAATTGTAAGTTCATCAAGGCAGGAACTGTCTCTTACTAGTGGTTTGTGAACATCTATCACAACAAAGCCACAATCCTGGCTATGACCTGCAGGCACTACCACATTGCAAATAATAACAATAAAAACCCAATCAGAAATGTTATTGTCCGGGAGTATCTTTACTGCCATCAAGCAAATAATAATAATAATAATAAAAAAATCACCCAGAGAATGACAGAATCCATGAAAGTGAGTGGGTTACCTGGGGGCTTTGCTAACTGTCCAGCTCCATATTTAGTCAAATGTCAGTCTCCTGTGCAAGGGTTGAGCTGGCAGCAGGCAGTCACTGCTCGTGGCACAGGCGAGGCATGGCAATGTCCTTGTTTTGGGCTGTCCCCACAGCTCCCTTCAGCCTGTTGCTCAGGTGGCACGGCAGCCCTGCCCCTTTCCCAAATCTGACCATGGTTTTTAACTCAGCCAGCTGGTGAGAATGGGAAATTTGCTGCTGGTTTTTGTAATGCAGATATCTGCCAGCTAGGAACAGACCGGGGCCACCAACTCATCTCACCCAGGAAAGCAGAGAGCTATCATATGGTAATGACTTTGTGTCACAACTGCCCCGAACCAAATTAAAACCAGTGATGCAGGCATTCAAGTCTCTCTATCCTCTCATTAACTATCCCCTGAAGCTATCCAGTTCCCCAAATATTATTCTCTTCTGCTTCTTGCTTTGTCCTTTTAGATCGGAGTTGAGCAATGATGAACCAATTTAACCACCGTTCTATGTAATTTAGGTTATGAACTCAACGAGTTAGGAAGATGAGAGAGACATGGAACACAGTTAAGGATGTGTATGTTTTCGTAAAAAAAATCTCAGCCTATTACTGACAGGGGTGTTCATACCCGTACCAAACAGAATGCATTTGAGCTTAATCTTCGGCTGTATTGATTTTTCGTGGTGTTTTGCCTATTGTGTTGTGGGTGGCACTGCAGGGTACTAACAAGGTTTTTTCCTTTGCTCTGATGGCAGCAACCCTGTGCCATGTCACGTTCCTTCCACCAACTTCTGACAAAGGTGACAGAAGAGAGAAGAGCCAGAACTGCCTCTGTGCTGTGAACCATTTGGTGCCACGTGCTCTGCTCAGGGTGGCTTCGTGTCGGCTCTCTCTTCAGCACTACTCTCCGGAGTGAGTGGTAGTAATCTCGTCAGTTTAGGGATCACGATTTCAGAGTCTCTTTTTGTGCAGAGGTTGAATCTCCAGCTGCAGCTCTCGGTAAGGGTTTGTGAGCTGCTCCGTTAATGATGCATGCAGCTTCGAGCACCTAGTACTGCATTTTTGCTTGGTCCTGAGGACCTAGCATCTGGCGAAGGCACATGAACTTCTTTCCTCTCCACCATCTGAAAATTACAAAATGCTGGTCTGGGTGGAAAAAGGAGGTTGCCAGGGAGGAGAGTGAGTATACTGTGTTAGGGAGGATGGGCCTCTTTGACCTTGGGGAAGCTGCCTTTGAACCTTATTTTTTGTATTTTTCTGACACAAAGGAAACCACTGCTGCTCCTAAGTGATCTTTCAATGCAGAGAAACACCCTCATTAGTTTTTTTTTTTCACCTTCTCACCTTCTTTCATTAAACCATACTCTTTACAGTCCCAGTTGAACAGCAGGGAACATTATGAGCTGACAGAAAAGCATTTTCCTTTGTTAACATGTTTTTTCATCATTGAGCAATAGAACAGTAATGAGGACACAGATCATCTTTTCATTATAAATATGCGTAGCAAAGTACAAAAAGAAAAAAAGTGGGTTTCAAAAATAAATAAATAAACAAAATAGTTGTGTGGTGAAGGGAAGAAATTGAGAAAAACAAGATGACAAAGCTTTTTCCTGATGCTCTACCTTTGCTAGTATACAGAGGCATCAAAGTCAGGAAAGTCTCCAAGTGATGCTGGGTGCTCTGAATGTTGCATTTAATGTAAATAGGCATAGGATTGTATCTGCAGCTTCTATGCGATGCAAATTAATATCATTCATCAGTATGGCAAGAGAAACCAACAAATAAACAAACAAAACCCAACTAAAAACACAGCCTAAGATGACTCGAAAATAGATTGGTTCTTTCATGGAAATATACAGATTTGTTTTCTCTCTTGACTTTTGTTCACATTTCCCTTGTTCCTGCTAGATATGAAAACAACCCATCATGTCAGCTTTTAAATAGGGATGGTATATACCAGCCTGTGTAGCATACATGTTCAGTTCCAGAAAAGAGAAACAATTGCGAGTCTGGATGGGGGCTATGCATTTTCTAGCTCAAGTTCCTTACGAGATGTAGCTGTGCGGAGGAGGCACTGCTTCTGTATACGTGTTTGTACGGCGCTTAATAAGAAGAGGCTGTCACTGGAGGGTGGGGGGAATGAGTTCAACTGCTCTCATAACTGTAAAACCCAGCTATGATGAAATGCCTACTGAAAGCATCGGTGTGTAAGTGCAGTCCCAGGGAAAGGAGCACTGCTCTGCCACTGCTGCAGAAGGGAGAGGGATGGATAGCTCATCATCTCTTTTCCTCTCCCGTCCCCACAGCTCTGGGGAGGTTGCAGAGGGCTGAGCGTAGCGAGTCTGGAGAAGCCGCTTCCCCCTGCGTTTCAGGAAAAACATGCAGTGACTCCGTTGGTGTAAGAGACACAAACTTCTCCCTCTTCTTTTGTGCCCTGCTGTATCACAGTCTGGCCTTCAAGAGACAGCCTGGCTATTTCTTTTACCTCTGCAAGCTTTTCTATGCCTTTTCCACCGTTATTACAATTATTGTGGCTACATTTGCTCATATGCTCAAAGCTTGCTAATGCTATCACAGATACCCATCCCTTCCACCCCTGCAAATTATTCATTATAGTGTCAGTAGCCTCAGCATAAAATGTACATTTGCGTGCTTGTTTTCATTTAATAAAACCCTTTGGTCACGGAAGCACTGTCAGCCCAGATTTTATTATTTCAGAATATTCAACTTAAATCTAGTGGCACCCGCGTGACTGAGAGGTCACCTAGCATCTTCAGCTCTGCAAAGTAGGGGGCGAGGGGAGGTTTGCACACTGTGTGTTTAAACAGCAAAAACAAAATGGCAAAACCCAAGCCCACTCATCCTTTTCTCTGCTACAGCAAGAGGGAACTGGATCCCACCAGCTGATCACTTTGCAGCCCCACACCATCACTGGATCCACTGGAAAATAAATCCACCGTAATGGCAGTGGTGTTCTGGACACGGTGGGATCTGCCCATGCAGCTCACCTTGCAGCACAAAGTATTAACTAAGGAAGAGAACAGGACAAGCAGACGGTGGGACAGGGGTTCTTCTGAAGAAGCCTTGCTGTGGTTGTTTTGGCACGACCCCATCTTGAATCCCTGTTGTGAATAGTTAGATTTTCTCACATCATTTTGTGGTTGGGAAGGGCTTTTTGGCTTCCATGATCAATTCACTTTATGAAGAAAACACTAAAAAAAAAATGGCCAGAAAATGTGTTTTATCTTCAGGAAAATCAACAACATGACCTCTCCTCTAGAGAACAGTGCCTTGGAAGAATCCTTTCTGGCAGGCTAGGGAAAGCTGACTTCTGAGATCCAGCCTGGGGATGAGATTCTGTAACAAAATGTGGTCTTTTCATAGCTACTTCCCTACAATATTTAGATTCACAGCTCGTCTTACAGAATATTAAAAAACAACAGGATCGTTTAAAGACTAGAAGATGGAGTAGATTATTTTATTATCTACTTTTCAATGCCCTTTTCCTATTTCAGTGGCCTGAGCCTATCTTCTTGTCATCTATATTGGCTCCGGCTCACAGGGTCATATAACCGTCTGAGTCAATAGCAGAGCTTTTAGCACTAGCACCAGGAACCATCTTGGACAAATGGAATCCCAGATAAATTCTTCAATTTTTCCCCATCAGCCATTTATAAAAGCTACTTTTATTAAAACCTTCTTGGGTAGTTCTCCTGCTGCAGCTGGGAGACCATATGAGGAGCGTTTGCTATTAAGCCATAGAAGAAAGAAGCAGAAGGGTTTTATTTACTTCATTGTTGGCTTTCCTTTGTTTCTGCAGTTCTTGTTTTCTTCAGGGTGACCAAGAATACTAAAATGTAGCAGAAAAGCCCCAACATATGCTGCAGCATCAGAATTTCTCCATTCAGAGGGTATTTGTAGATGAAAAGGTGTAAGATGTTTAGTCTGTTTGTCAGGAAATTGTTGTCTGGTTAACTTTATTTAAGAGCAACACAGAGAGACCATCTATTTTATACCATTAGGTTATTCAGGAGGCCATGCTTGTCTATTGTATGGAGTAAGAAATGTAATAGTATGGCAGGGGGTACTATTCTGTTGCCACAGACTAGGGCTGTCTCCTCTCATTAAAAGTGGTGCAGTTGTGCTTAAGTTGTTCAAGACAGAAGAGTGACGAAAGACATAAAGCTCTCCCGTGTAAGTGCATTGTCTAAAATGTGAAAGAGTCTTAGCCTGCATACTTGCTCAAGTAAGTTTTCTGCTGGATTCAATGGAATAGAAATGACCTTAAAAGAAGAATTTCTATAGCTTGGATTGCAGAATCAAACTCTGTTGTGCCTGATTTTTGTCCTTTATGCAAGTCTGTGTAACCTGTGCCTCCCACTTGCTTTGTACTCTCCCCCCAACACACACACCTTCACCCCTTTGGAACGGGTATTACTATGGAAACAATTGTGTCCTTGCTATTGTTAAGGGCAGCTGAGTGACATCCAGAAATCCCATATACCCGCAGAAAATTGTAATAGTAAATCATCTGACTGGCTATTCTTAGCCATTCTCTCTCTCAGTAAGAGAAGGATGATATATAAAGGGAGATTATATGAAGAAGGGTTTTTTTTGCTCCTCGAAATTTATGACCGCTTGGCTGAGGCGTAAGAGTAAAGGTAAAAAAAACAGAGCATTTCATGAGCAGCAGAACTAATGAAGCCTGGTTCCCTACAGGTTTGGAGCCCGTGGTTGGATTCTCTGGTGACTAATACAGCGCTAGCTGTCTGATCACATCTGTTCTGTTAGCTGGGGCATTCAGAGTTCCTCTGTGCCATGTGGGTCCCCAAATACCTAACAGCAATTGGGTTCAGATTGCAGCTTTTTGTCAACGAGGGTACTGACGGGGTCTGTCTCTTCTACCCACACACCAGTTTTCATTAAACTTGTAGAAATCCAACATCAGATCACTATACTTCCATCAGAATTGGTTGAAAAAAAAACTATCAGGTTTGGGAATTATTAGTGGGGAACAGATAGACACAAACACATTGAAAGTATGATCTTGTGAGCCTCTTTTACTTGGGAAAACACCCTGAAATTTTGCTTGAATTCCTCTTCCTTGTAGTAATGTTTCTGTGCCCTGGTTCTTCATGCTGGCAGGTGGATAATACTTCTCTACTTTGTAAGAGATGATGTTAAGACTTTTCAGTCCTTTGTAAAAAATGATTTAAAAAAGCAAAGTTGCAGCAAGGGAAATTGACATTAAATATCTGTATTTTTTTTCACAGTGAAGGTGGTGAAGCTCCGGAGCAGGCTGCCCAGAGAGAGTGTGGAGTCTCTGGCCTTGGAGATATTCAAACATTGTCTGGGAAAAGCCCCAAGCTACCTGCTGTGACTTTAGAGCTGGATCTTACTTCAAAGATGACTCTGCTTTGAATGGGGACTGGACTGGACGACCTCCAGAGATCTCTTCTGATCTGGAGTTTCTGTGATTCAGTGTTATTTGTTACTTTAGATTTCTTTTCTGCAGGACTCGGTTACCCAGGAAGATTCGTAGTCAAGGTCAAATTCTTCAGGAGGATGTTGTTCTGATAAACAATGTGTGCACGTTGGAGTGAACCAACCCTCCATGTGAAAGTTCAGATTCTTACTGAGACATACTAGAGCCTTTCTATTGAGTCTTCAGTATTTTCTGAATGTTAGTTTTGTCATCAGTTCATTTTAGCTGTGTGTGTAAAGTCACTGTGGAATTTCATGTTATATAAAAAATTCCTCCAGCTTTTGCCACCTCCCTCTCTGATAAACTGGATAATGCCACGCAGGCAACAAGACCCCCAGAGTCAATGTCTCTTGCAGATAAAAGATACCTTGTAAAATCACTACTTTTCCTGCATAATTTTGGATTGTATGCTCTGGAAAACTTGGCTCAAGTGGAAGAAAAAAAGGGAAGTATTATTTTTATGAAGCACAATGTTTTATAATGTGATTGCCTGTCCCAAGTGCAATCAATCTGTCCGTTGAGCTGGCAGTGTTTAGAAGTATATTAAAGTCTCTACAGATCTGAAGACTCCAAATGTTCCCGAGCCCTGTACTGGGAATATAGCGACACACAAGCATAATATGTATATATATATCCAAAAACATCATAAATGTATTTTTTTCTTACTCTATTTTTCCTTCCATTGACATTAGTGCAGGGAGAAATGGTGAAATTGTACATTAGCAATGAGCCACGTGGCCATAATAAAACACGTCCAGTGATAGCACAAGCAGAAATTCATCCTGAATTTCCTTCCCCTGTAAATTTATCAGCGCCGCCTTCTGTGGCAGCAAATTGCCACATTTTTCCACCAAGCTTTGCTTAGCTTAAACCCTTTCACCAACTCCTGCAGCACAGTTACTGGAATAATCAGGTGCTTTGTGATTTATCGCCTACCTCGCGATAGCGCACAAGGGCCCGTGGCAGGGTTGGAGGAGGCACGCTGGAAAGCAACAGCCCCGCTAACAGCGAGTTGAGGAGCTCAGACCAAAGACAACAGGTGGGTGCAGCAGACAGCCAGAGGCAGCGCAAGGTATCAATGGGGCAATTATGAACAGCGTGACAAGCAGCTGTCACAGTGCACCAGCTGCCTTGCCACCGACATCTCGCATTTAAGAGAGGAAAGAAAGAAAATGAGCCACCAACAACCGACCCTCCCCCCCGACCCTCACTGACAAAGACGTGTCTAATCGGAGCCGCTACATCATTGTTTTTTGGTCACTCACGTCCTTTTTCACCCCGACCCGCTTCCTGGTGGATGTTGTACCCTCATTCATCTGTCATCTCTTGTGTTTATGGCATGAAGGGCATGAAGCAAAACTGTCCTGACCTCATCAGGAAGGAAGGAGAGATTTTAGATACTGGGGTGAGTGTGACACGTTAAGGGCAGGAATAGGGGAATAATTTTTTTTCTGTAGCACATCCTGGTAATTTTAGCTGAGTTGCACAGTTCTTGGGACTTCAGTGGCATGGCTGTTGTGAGTGGAGCTGCTAGGATTATAGGAGTGCTTATGAGCTGGATGGAGATATAAGCACCCGAGAGGAGCAGACAAGCAATGGCCAGGCTTGCCCGGGAAATTTTTGTATTTTAGGTCAAGAACCACCTGGCTATGCAGCCACCTCCCATCACGGCATCTGGCCACACTGACGGGGATGGTATCAAAGTCAGACTGGGCTGTGGCCCTTTGGAAGGATAAAGACCCTGTTTACTTCTCAAACTGTTGTGTGTTGTTTTTATGTTGGTATAGAGGAAAAGTCCCATTTTCAGTTAGGAATGCTCATTAACTCTTAATTTGAACGCAGCACGGGAACTATGTGAGCATTTGCAGAGGTAAGGTTGAACTTGGGACCCGTGGGGGAAGGAAGGGAGAAAACTGGAGTATCTTGTTTGTGCAGAGAGACAGTGCTGTGCACTAGAATGGGAAGTCACTGTGGTCTGGTCCCTCGGTACGGGCTGAAGCCTTCATCCATCCCCGAGGGTCATCATAGCAGCAAACATGCTGACCAGTATGCTGTACTCTGTAATCACATCCTGGGAGTGGCAGCCAACTCTGTATTAAGAAATCTAAAAGTAAGTGTGTGCTTGTAGGTGTCTGCATGTGAGGTGTCTGAGCTCCCATGGTAGTCAGTGAAGACGCAGTCAATACAGTCAGTCCTGGCAAGTGATTCAGGTGACCCACCAGTGGACGTACCTAAATGCAGACCTCGGGTGCAACCCAGTCCACCTGACGGCATCCCATCTTGCCTACAGGTGCATCTCCAGAAATGCATGGATCTCCTGTAGGTCCAGGTCATACCTGCTGCCCCAGGGTAGACATCTCAGGTATGCAGGCACTACGAATGCACCTCATTTGGGAAATTCAGCTTTAGGTTTCTAATATGGAGCTAATTGAATTACTCTGCAAACTTCACTGACTGCACAGACTAGTTCTCCACTGGCTTATCTTGGGGGCTTGGACAGCTACAGTTAACACCTAAACACCTGCATGAACTCACCAAAATGTAGGTGTCTTAATCTAGAGCTGATTCTATGTTGGGCTGTCTTGTAGTGAGACTCTAAAAACAACAGACACCTATAATAAAAGTCTTAGCGCTTTCTGCAAGGACACAGCTGTTAGTTGAGGAGCAACTTAAATTAGCACATGCAGAGCTCTGTGCCACTGCAGCAAAACAGCTTCCAGTACCTGAGCTAATGTATTTAAAGCTCACTGATACCCTTGTGCTGCATTGCTGTCTGCAATGGAAGCACACCTGAAGATTGCTGGTCCTGATGCTAATGTTGCTGTTGAACCACCTTCTCCAGGATCATGAGGTCACTGCACTTTGCAGGAGAAGTGAAGATTAACTTAGTGATGTAACCATTTTTTTAGTTGGTACCAAAGCCATCAAACATATAAGTCAGGATTCAAAACAAAATGTCCTGCATTTTAGCTGCAGTTTCTTTTGGGGAGATGAGGCATCTGCATCCCACAGCCTGGAAGACCAATGAAGAAAAAAAAAAAGTGCTAAATTATTAATGGTAGCAATCACTAGACCAGCACTGCTACTAGCATGGAAATTGTCCCCAGCCAGAGGCTGATACCAGATTTAAGATTAGCTTCAAGTTTAAACTAGCTTCAAAAATATATGCAAAAGGAAAGAACATGATTCTTTTGTGGGGGGTGATGTTAGTTTGGTGGTTTAAACTCAGCATTGAAGAGTCTGGGGGAAGGTAGAAACCTTGGTCTTGAATATTGTGCTTTTTAATAAGACTCATGGTTCTCTTGCTTTTTTTTGAGTCAGAAATAACGTAGCAAGTCCTTCGACACTGCCTGAGATTAACAGAGGGCAAGCCTACTCCTGCAAAGGAGTGTGGTATGGGGGTGCCCATACTAATACTTGCCCCAGCTCCAGAAGCAATACAGAACATCAGGGAAGCATGGAGCCAGAACTCAGCACATGCAGGCTTTGTTAGGCACAGCAGTGCTACTTTGTGTTTTTGACCCCAGCTAGCATCTGCTGTGTTGGAAGAGCTTCTTCAGGTATCTTCATCATTGATTTTGAAGGAGTCTCTATTGTAGGCTCCAATGTAGACATGGCCCAAACTCTTACATGTGAATAATAATTCATATGTGGACCACATACTGAACAGCAGTGATATATCATGTGTTCTTGATGTATCGCCAAGTATATACCCAACCCACAATCAATCACACAGAGACATGAGCAAATGTGGATTCGGAAGAGGAAGGAATAGTGATTGCAGGCTATAAGGGCATTTGTAAATGACTTGCAAATGTCAGCCAGGCTTTATTTGCATTAGCTAATTTTCAGATCAGAAATAAAAGGATTTGTGATTGGTTAAATTAAACAAGACTTGGGAAAAGAATAAGAGAAAGGAAAATCATTTGAAAAACATAATTGCACACTACAATATCCATGAACATTATGTAAGGATTTACAAATCAGCCCTGAATTACCAGGTAGTACAGACAAGCATTTTGAATTGTTTTTCTGAAACCCTCATAGACTTCAAAAATAATTTAAGAAGGATAAAGGTTGTCTCAAATATGATGTTAGAAATGCACCCTCATATTTCAGTTTATAAGGAGCCTCTTAAAAATAATCCCCCCTCCGTATTATTATTTGAAGTAGAGGAAACAGATGGAAATCTCTCTTGGAATTCAACCAGGTGAAGTTGCAAGAAGAACTTTGCAGCTTGAAGATATGGCCCTCAAAATGTCTGGCTTAGCAACTGAACTCCCATCAAAACTGCTGCTGCCAGCTGAAGGAGGTTTGGTGAATTAAAGAAAAAAAAAAAAAAAAAAAAAAAAGCCTGCCCAATTTTAAGGAACTTCTGCTTCATAGTTAAAGGTTCAGTTTACCTCCTGATCACTTGAAATAGATGCATTCTCAAAAACTATACTCTTTTGTTAAGTGGTGGTTCGAAACTAAAAGTTTCAAACTTTTAGTTTGAAACACAGGCTTTTTGTATTCAGTTCATCGCTTTCCTTTGGCTGCTTCCTCTGTTCTCCTTTTGTGTGCATCACATTGAAATCTCCCTTCTTGTAACTGGATGTAATCCCAGTCCCAGTTCGTAATAACAGTGGTCACTGGTGGTAAGCAGCTTTCCAGGGGAAAAACATTATCTGAGGCTTTTATAACTGGGCTGGACAAAACAGTCGAAAATGTGTAGGAGGGAGAGGGAACAATTCTGCAGTGCTGAGGGTTGGGCTGTGTGACCAAAGGGGTCTTTTCTATCTCCAATTTCTATGCTTATCATGGAAGCACACAGTCTAATGAGCCAGATATTCAAACATCTTCAGGCAAACCATTTTGGCCAGGAAGAATGTACACTGGATGCTCAACTTGATGCATCTGAAAGAAAATCAATAGTTTTCCAAAGGCCATAATAGGACAGAAATAGTGCTGGCAGTTCTGGATATTTCTCTATGAAAATTTGTACCATCAGTTATATAAGCAACCAAGTATTTTTTGCATCAAAGGCTGTAGAGAGCAATTTTAGTTACTCTTCTCTTCAGATCTTAGTTTTGCTGTCTTTATATGGATGTCATTAGCATATCTCAGCACTCCAAAGTCTTTTTTGTTTAAGCCACATGGTTTCCCACCCAATGGATTGCACTTCAAATTCTCTGTGTTGCAGAACATCATGTACCTATGTACCTAGTCTGTTTGATACACTGACCCAGCTTCTTCTGCCACATCTGACTTCAGACAGCATTAAAAATACCAGTTGAAGAGCAATCTTAGGGAAAATTCTGCCCTGTCTGCAGGGAGATGTGATGTTCAGACAGTTCAGGATGAGACGTTTCACAGCAAGATAATGGGGAAATGCTCCTCAGGGGCCATGCCCAGGAGGTGTTCAAATGGGTACCATCAGGACAGGGCTTCAACATGGACAGGTCACCTGCCCTGCGTCCTCTTAACATGAGCAGCAGAGAGCCGTCACTTATTGCCCCAGTAGGCTCACCCTTGGTTCAGTAACCATTTAGGACTTTCCTCAGAGGCGGCAATGTTGGTGCCATAGGGGTATGAGTGATATAAGTGGGTACAAAACTGCCTGCGTACCTGTGGAGGTGCTTCACCCTGCTCTGTTATCCTACAGGGGTAGCAGGTGGGTGATGGACAGGCTCTGGGTGGTACAGCTAAGCCAGTCAAAAATTCTCCAGGAGAATAGATGAGAATAGTTACTTAATGGAAAATAACTATTTGCTGAAATTTATGTACGGAAAGGATCTTGTTGGTTTCCACAAAGTTCCATTTTTAAAAAGCCCTTAAAATTAGGCATTCTGTTTGTAAGTAGTCATTTTTCATACAAAGTTTTTGGTTTGGAAAGGTTTGATCATCAGTTTCGTAAGCAAGCTTTCATTTCAAAATGATTTATTTTATATTGTTAATAAGTGAATGTGTTTTGATCACTTATTTTGTACTCACTATGATACCAATTGCTAAATCAATTACCAAACCAATTATCTATTACAAATGACCACTTTGCTCTGTTACCAATGAGCAAACCAAATATGAATTACCAAACCAATTAGAATACCAATTAACAATTTCCATTGTAATTACCAGTCACTAGTAAGAATTACCCCAATGGCAATTTTGAATAGCAATTGCCAATTAAAATACCAATTACCAAAGCAAACACCAGTTACAGTAACACTTACCAATTAGAATACTAATGAATTATTGCATTACCATATCTGATATTGTTTATAATTACAATAATTATTATGCTCTCTTCATATATAAAAATTAAATTACAAACTTGAAAAAGCTCTCCAAGTCAAAATAGAAACAAAACCTTTTAGCCCACTGTAATTATATTTCCTCACAAAAAATCTACACTAAGGGGAATTTTAAACCTGGGGGCTTTCTACGCCAATGATGAATGAAAAATGTCAAAGCTCCCCTTAGAATGGGAATTTGGGATTCCCATTTTTAGCAGCACAATCCAGACTTGTCGGAAGGCCTCCTTGCTCCCGGCGCTACATCAGGTAACCTTGGGCTCCCTGGTCCCAGGTCCCTGAGGCGGGCACCAGGGCTCTGCAGGAGGTCTGGCTGGGCTGTCGCAGAGCTTGCCGGCAGGATGGCCGTGAGGAGAGGCAATGCCGTCAGGCGTGCTGGTGGCCTGGGGCTGTGGTGCTCAGTGGGCAGGCACGGGCAGGGACGGAGGAGCTCCGGTGCTGAGCTGAGTGCATGCTTCCAGCTTTGGACCTACAGGAGTTGAATGCCGGGTGCATAAACTGGAGTCAGGAAATCTTTTCCCCTAGCTGTGCCCAGCCGTGAGAGCACTCCGGCCTGTGGCAGTTCCTGACCTGTGCCTGGCCCCAGTCTGGAAATACAGTTTGACCCTCATCAAAACCTTCCCAGGGCCCACACTAACCATTTGACAGCATGGAGAACAGCATGCAACCTCCTGGGCCTGTGCCCTCGGGCTGTTTTCCTACTGGAGATGTAACCTATGGCAGTTTTTGGTTCAAGCACCTCGTGGAGCTGGCGTTTAGCACTGCCATTTTTAGAACGGGCTCCGGGACTTGATGCACACAGACCTAAAACTGATGGTTTTATTCAGATGTCCATTTCTGATGGGCCTCACATCCAGCAGCATCGCTGCAGCACTGCGGCAGGTCCTCTTTTTTTGTGGGAACATATAAGCTGCAGGACCACCACATCACACTACATGAATATATAACCTACTCCCCGAGCTGTATGAGATCCCCGCCATACACAGACTATTGCTCATTACATAGAATCTGCGAGTCCATATGTTCAAATGAGGATGTATGATACATTATTCACCCTCACAGCAACATTATAATTACGTGTATTTGACTTGCTGGGGAACGTAACAGCTCCTAGGTTCCAGTTAGTGTGTTGGAGGCTTCCTCAGAGACCCAAAATATTACAGGCTAATACATTTTTCGTGGCTGAGCAGGTCCTGTGGGATACTCAGTATAGAACAGAAGCCCTGGAAAATGCCTATGGGTGATCCAATCTCATGAGGCTTCTTAGCAGATGCCATTACTGGCAATTATAACCACTCATGGCAAAGTTTATGAAATGACAGAAAAGTCTGTTTGTCTGGCTCGGGGACTCATGCACTCCCAAAGGGCCCAAGCGTAACATCACTTTGCATGAGGGGTGCGTGTCGGGGTGGCGTGGGAGGGAAGGGGACAGCATGGTTGCAGATGACACTTGTGCCCTGCGGGTCCTCAATTGCTCTGGGGAGCATTAAGGTCTTTGGCTCAGCCCTGACTGCCCACAGCACCTCAGCAGAAGCCCCCAGTCCTTGGCACAGGCACCTGCTGGTGGTCTCTGCAGTGCTGAGACTGGGGACTGCTCCAAGAGGAGGCCAAGGGGCTTTTGGAGCCCTGTAGCGCTCTGTAAAAAAAGTGGGAACAGGCAGGAGCAGAGCAAACACCTTTCCTCAAAGCGTCACAACATTCAGTAACTCCGGAGAGAAAAGTATCTGAAAGGGAAGTATTTATTTGGATTAGAAGTGTGGCAAAAAAAAAAAAAAAGAGAAAATGATCAATGTTCTGCTTGCAGTTTTGGCTTCCCAACAAGTACTTAATCTTTCCCAGACAAGGTATAAACGATCATTGTCTCTTTCCAAAAAAATGTGTTATTCTCTTTTTTTTTGCACATTTCCTGCTGCAAAGTGTGAAGTTTAAGACTAAATATTGGGACTCCTGAAGTTTAGCACAACTTCCATTTTCCCTGTGCAGGTTCTGTTTGTAGCCAACAAGCCAGCAACAGATTTTCCTGTAAGCATTTGACCAGGGAGCAACAAACCACCACTTTTTGCTTACATAATAACTTTTATCCAAGACTGGCAAATTACGGTAGTGATCTGGCAATATCAAAGACAGAGATTAATCATCTGGTCCAAACTCTCAATAAAGATTAACATATATCCCTATGCAATACTACCACTTCAAAAGAACTAAACCAGAGTGGACTTTTCCTGGACTCCTTAAATTGAGAGATGAATGATCATATTTTACCTTGCTTTGCATTATCAGAGCATGGTTAGTTAATGGAGATGTTCACAGTGCTCTATAATTTCCTCTTCAGTTCATGAAAAGCTGGATTTAGGAACTACAGAGCAGCTGGCCAGCTCAACAAAGTAATTTCACAGGGATTTTTGGTGCCTATTTGTCTGCTTCCACTTTCAGCTCTTTTAGAAATATTTAGGCAAATGTAATGGATTCATGCTGCTAATGGGTCCTTTCTGGTCTGCTTTTTCTTACCACATCTCTAAAAGATTGATCTTCTTTGTCATATTTGCAACTACAGTGCAATGGACTACAAGTCTTTATTTAAGCATCTTTTCTTGCCCTACATTTGATCAGAGAATGAAAAAAAAACCCTCACTTACCACTTTTTTGGGGACATACAGGATTGCCTTCTACATTTCTAGTCTTCCAGATGAGTTGTAAGTCTGGAAAAACAAAAATGTTTTTCTCTTGGAAAGACCATACACTGTGGGCTTACCAGTTTACAAACAGCCATTCATTGTAACATCTTAGTGGCTTGGGAAATTTTCATTCAATAACTTAACAAGAATTAATGAAACTGGTCCGTGATGGAGCCCTATTAATGTGCTATGAATAGCGCAAGGCTCAGGTCTGGAAAAGGACATAAGCAAATTTTGGTAACACAGTCCAGGAGCAAGAGCCTATAAACCTGTGCTTGCTCCTGCAGGTGCCTCAAATCTTCAGCTGCATTTCTGACAGCTATATTCTCTGGGATCCTTAAGTGCCTGAGAACCTTATCATGGCTTAGCAACTGAGCCCTTACCGCATGCTTAAGCCCAATGACATCCACAAGCTGTGTATTTTCTGGGTGGTCCAGACTGGAAAATGACTTCTGAGCACAAGGTGAGGATAGAGAAAACAGGGATGTACCTGATTTATCTTCCAGCAGAGCGGCGAAAGCACTCACCCTAGCTGTGGCAAATATGGGTTTGCTTTCCTCTCCTGCCTGCAGAAGTTCAAATCTGCTTTGCCCGAGTTGCTGGGGAGTACCCTGCTCTTGTATCCTGCCAAACACAACCCCGTGGAGCAAGGACTGGCACCTGCATCTCCCCATGCTAGGAGAAAGTCAGATTTAACAAACTTCATATCTGGTTCTGAAAAATGAACAGCTAGAAGAGGAGAGATGGGGTGGTTCTCTTCTGGGCTATGACCAAGCGCAAGCTCCTTGTTGAGAGAAAAGGGACTTCTGCTCGGGATCTCCACCGCCCTAAGCCCTAGTCACAAGGACACTGTGCAAAGGGGAGAAGAGGCAGGAGGATGGGAACCACGAATGCACCCAGGTCCGCGAGCCACCTCTTTCCCGCAGCATGCAGGGAAATCCGAGGCGGGGAAGTGGTGCCGCTGTGTTACACAGCCGCTGCCAGCGCTTCCTATGGGGTGACCTACACAGCCGCACACTCAGCCTGCTGACTCTTCTGGCTTGTGTTTGGCGGTGCCTGGGAAAACAACACATTCGGGAAGGAGGGAGGACGCGGCGTGCTGGCGGCTGGGCCCTGTCACCCATGGCCACAGAGGCTGTTGGGATCCCCTGCCACCTGCTTAGGGCTCGAGACACCCGTCTCAGGGCGAGCTCCTGCTGGCTTATTTTTGGGACTAGGATATGCCTGCTATTGAGGCTTGTCAGCAGCATAACTGTGCTAGCCACAGAGCCGGTGCGCTGGGTTTACTCTTTTGCACTGAGCCTGTGGGCTGGGCCTGCATCCTCCTGCAGCATCCTCCAGGCTGCATGGGGATTCTTGCTCCTTCTGCCTCAGCACACGCTTAGAGAAACCCAGCCGGCTGAAGGAGGATCAAATTTTGGTCTTGTCAACCTTGAAAATGTTCCTTTAGCTTCTCACCGCCCACACGTGCTGCATGTATTCGTACACATATGCAAATAAGAAAATACAGTCATATGCGAGTGCATACACACAGAAACACATACACTTGCACCTACCTGGGTTTTGCGTAGTAAGCATAGCATTAATGTATAAAGGACCAGAAGGATGTGTAAAACAAGACAGTCTTTTGGATCAATGCAGGAGGTTTAAGCCCACCAGCCTGCTTTTTGTCATCTTAATTCTCCAAATCTTGTCAGGTACTGTGCTGCCATCTTCATTCTTTTTTTTCAGAAGTCCTATGGTTACCTGTGGGATGGACAGATAATTACAAATATTGACTGGCTTTAAGGCAGAGAGCAATAAAACATCACCTAGGGAAAAAAAAAAAATGTTCCTCAAGTTCTCATACATTGCCTGAAGGCAAAGAGCCAGCAGAAAACACACAAACAAAAGGACCTATTTTTATCCAAAGACAATTTCATTTCCCACTCTTATCCTCAGAGACGGTCCCTGTTTGTTGTCGTTACCTGTAGCTCTGGCGTGCCCGGCTGTGCAAGGCACACTGTGCAAGGCACTGCACAGAACATATTAATGCTGTCAATTTTTTATTCTCCGAAGGTTGCCTCCTAGAGCAGGCTCAGGGGATGAGGGCGAGCCACCAGGTGTTGTCCGTGGCCAGGAACATCCCGTGAGAAGGAGAGGAGCGTCTGCCCAGGCTCTTGCTGTGTGCCCACCCTGGGGCTGCTGGATCCGGCTCAGAAGGGGCAGCTCCTCCACTCCTGCTGCCACGGCGAGGGGTGGGAGATGGCAAAGAAAACATCTTCAGCCATCAGCGGCTTTCTGTTCCCAGTTCTGGTCTTCCCAGACAGCTGATAGTTTGCAGTCCCGGAGAGCTGGTATTTCTTGCTGCTGGCACCTGCACTTCATGTTCTGAGTCAGACATCCATGCTATATTGGCACACACAGTACCATTCTCTATGGCCAATAAAAATGTGTTTGTGCCTGTGTTCTTGGAAATGAGTCCCCATCTCTCCTTGACAGCGTTTAGCTTCTGAGTTACTGTTCAGACGGGAGGTAATTAGGTCCTACCAGGGGTCTGGCTTTAGTGCTAGCTCTGAAACCAAACAAATGCACGACGCATCACTCACGTTCTCCATCCCTGAAAGCCATCTCCAGCATTTATCTCCTTGGCCCTTGGAGAACCAGCCTTTTTGTCACAACTGTAGTTGGGACACCTGGGAGAGCGAGGCAGGAGGATGTTGGCATAGATCTAACATGTTGTCAGCACAACACACGGTCATATCCCTCAGGCTACCTTGCTGCCATCTCAGATGCAAGCAGTGATGTCTTTTATAACAGCAATGCCGTGAGTGCATTAGCAGGGTTTGCTCTCTGACCTCCCTGTACAGATGGAGCAGGCAACCTGCTACGTGCCTCTGATCCCAGAGCATGCTCTCAGGGATGAGAAAAGTAAACCTATTACAGGAAGCATCCAGGAGCTGTAACCCATGCTGCTGAGATGGCAGTGGACATCTGCAATGACTTCCCAGATCCTTCAGTGGTGAGTTGGAGTAGCCAAAGTGCTTGATAGCTGGAGATCACCACCCAGCCAGCTAAACCATTAAAATCAAATGCGGAGTTACTACTGTGAGCATGTGAGCACATTATCAGGATCACTGGATATAAAAGGGCTCTCGTGCACTTTAGCTCCTCTTACACTCTTGTTTTGCACTTGTCTTGGCTCACACAATAAATCCTGATCAGTTGGTGCTCAATAGGTTGTGCTGCCCCAACAATGCACATTAGCATTTTTTAACCTTTCTGATTCTGCTTTTGTAATTAACCCAATATTCTGAAGCCTCCGTTGCCAATTCTGTGATATATGTTGATGGAGAAGTAAATCTAAAGGCTTCCAATATGAGACCGCAGAATAAGGCAGTGAGGGAAAACACAATTTCTAAAAGGCATTTCAGTTTCATGTACAGAGATATTCTCTGTAATTATCATAATATACAATTACAGATATTCACACATATATTTGCACACATTTATGTACAACCACACATATATACATGTGTACGTATCTTATAGAAAATGCTGAGGAATAGACAGGTACTTGGCATATACAGAGCCTACTATCCTAAGAAACCAAATGGGGATATTAATTTCCTTGCTAGGGGAGACAGCTTATCAAGACCTATATTTTTTGAAGTACAGAAACTCCTGGCCAGATAACAAGCCCATAATCTCCCTCTTTCCCCACTGAAAGAGCAATGCTAGGGCTCTGACACCAGCACACAAAAGCAGAAAAATTCAAAGTTAAAGCTTCCATTCTCTGAATGTCTGCAATATATCATACTTTAACCTAAAGACTGCTACAATATCTAGACATGACTAAAAGAATTAAGGTCAGAATGGAAGATGTATCTCAGAGGATTTCTGCATTGGGTTAAGACAAAGAATATTACTGAATTTTCAAAAGCAAACCTAGTGGGGAAAGGTATTTCTATGTAGACAGCTAAGAGAAAGGGATGCCCTCGCCTCGTAACTCCACACACACCTGCACTCACACACACACAGGCACACACACACATGCTTACACGCTGCTAACTGAGCATATGTCTATATTTTTTAGGTGTACTCTTGTGCATGCATTGAAAATCTGCTCTTACTAGGCATCCATGGATCTTTTGCCCCCAGTCCTTCCATTCAAATACAACTTAACCTACTTCTGAAATTTTTCCTATGAGGATATGAGTTTCTAACATTATTACTTGCATGGGATATTCCAATGTTATACTTTACTGCTCTGTTTGATGTTAGGATATTTAAAAACAGTGCTGACAAAGGGTTGACTCTCTGCTTCCTAAATCTATCAGAGTCTCATGGGAGCACGGCTGGCCCATACATTTGAAGATGTAATATTTCTCATTCACCTCAGTCATTTCACCTTTCATCAGTTGATAAGTATGATCAATATCACATTCAAATGTTAACTAGATAACCAAGAATGAAAATAAACATCTTGGGCCACGTTGTTTAAATGTGGGAAACTGGCCACATTTCAAGGATTAAGAGACAGTTGCATTTGACTGACTGTTCAGCTAGTACAGTGCTGACAAATTGCATGACTAGTGCTGAAAAAAAATCCTCCAGAATCTCCATCTTGCTAAAAATTCTAATATCTCAGTGCTTTTTAATACTGCAGTGAAGCAGAAAGTTTCCCCTGGAATGTGTTGATTGAGAAATATGAAAGGTTAACCTTCCCCATGCTGCAGAAGGTCAAATGTACCCCCTTCCTGGGGATTAGCGCTCTGGTAATTCAAGCTACAACAAAACATATGCCTTTGCCTCGCTTCTCCCCCAACCCTGGCTGTTCTTAGGGTTTCCTGCAGGACTCCCATCTGTTAGACCAGTCATTTCTCTGGTGTGTGTATATAGCAATAGCTATAATTATCCAGGTATAGATATGTAAAAGATAGATGATATACATAAATGATGCAGATACGTGTATATTCATGCACGCTTACCTACACATTTGTAATTCTGGACTTTTTGAAGCCTCTGACAGAATTACCACTGATTTCAACACAGCTCAGATTTACACGCCCGAGTTATTCGCAGGTGCAATTGAGCAGTGTGTTAGCAGTAGCATTGATCTGAAATTTTCTAACAGAATATTTTCCTGTTAGAAAATGTCAGTTTGTCCAAAAGGAAATATTTCACAAAAATGTACTAATTATGATGGCTTTTCTCTTTGCAGATAGAAATTAAAATAACGTATTTATTGGGTCAAAACGTCACCCTTTTTGGACATTTTTGGAATGGAACAGACTGATACTTTTTCCAAACTACTTTGCATTTAGAAAAGTTTATGTAGCGTCTGATATATTTTTCTTAATTAAAATATCAGACTGCAACATGGTGAGTTTATCAAAATAAAACTCCTTAGTCAACATAAAATATTACTTTAGTTGGTGGAGAAATGTTTCTGTGAGAAATCTGATGGTTTTTTTTAGATTTTGCTACAGTTTAAGAGATTTTCCTCTTTTTTAATAGTGCAATTCCTAGCAAAACTCAGCCCCAAAGAAACTAGTTCCATCCAACTGCATCTTAGGCAGATTTTCCATGGGGACAGGCTTGAAATGCCTGATCTGACATGGAAAGCAGAAGAGAGTGCTGTGGTTGTGTTTTCATTGGTAGGTCCCAGTGCCCTGTAGGGACATCCTGGCCTTACGCTTCCCCCAGCCTCGTGTCTCTGGATGCCCTGGGAACCATCTCCAGCGAGCACCGACACAAAGGGGAGCTGGCTTAGTGTCTCACGCTGAAACACACTGGGGCAGAGCTCCTGTCCACCTGTGCCTTATAAAACCTTCAGCATATTCTCCGCCCTTAGCCAGCGCCAACGTCATATCAACAGGTGAGTAAGAAACTGCTTGCAGTGCTTTTTGAAAATGGCATGATAAAGCAATCGTCTTCTTTTCTGAGGCACTTGCCAGGAAGAGGCTATTAGAATTTTTTCCTTTATCCTTTAGAAACCTTTTGAATAGATTTATAATATCTCATTTACTGTTAAATGTGCTACATGGCACTGTGTAAGTGGGTTGCATTCGTTGCTGAATAAAAGAACAGTATGTCACGAACCTCTCATTATTTTAATTTTGATATCTATAGTTGGCATTTCAAGTCGATGAAAGACATGCACTATTCACAACAAAATGGTATTGTTTTACTTCATTTTGAAACATTTTCTCAGTGAAAAAAATGACCATATTCGAGTCCTCAATTTTCCATTACAGATAGACAATTTTATTGTCAGGTTGATAGTTATGAGATTATGTCTTTTCTGAAAATGTTGAAAAACCTGTCACATTGTAGATAAATTTCAATCTCACTAGCGGCGGAAATTCCAAAATACACTTCAGGTGATGCTATTATGAGCAGCAGAATCAATCCATTACTTCAGAAAGAAGCAGGATTAGGGGAAAAAGTTTAAAAAAAAAAATAGCACTGCTCACATATGGAAATTAAAACAGTCACTGATGACTCCACAAAGAGACAGCTCAAATTATACTCACAATTATCAGGTAGAAGACTGCAAATTATACTCCCAGTTCACAAAGAAAAAGCAATCTAGAGGAGAAGTGCTGATTTACATAATCAATATAATACAGATTCAGGGAGGCCACTTTTCAGCGCACACACACACACACACACAAAAAGAAAGCAGAGCAGGAGATGGGATTTGCAGTAGGCAGATAATGGAAGAAGAACCCTGCAGAGAGAAAACTGAGATAAAAGAAAAAGGACTTTAGAGAGAGGAGGCAGGACAGCACCACCTTGCCTGTGTGCCAGCCCAAGTGCTGGCTCTGAGAGAGCTCCAGTGGGGGAGATGATTTAAGGCATCTTTTAAGTTTCATAATGTCATCCAGAATGGAGAGTAAGCCCTTGGGCTGGCTTCTTGAAGTCTAACATGTTCTTTGCTGGAAGTCAGAAGCACCTGATGGCTTCCAGCAGTTATAGGCAGATCCTGAACACCCCTTTTAATTCAATATTCAAAATGTATATTATAATTTTCAAATATAATTGTAGTATTCAATTATAATTACAATATTTAAAGTACCTTTAAACTGTGGTGATCCAAAGAATCAAACCTTTTCAGTCCCCGCCCCACCTCTTTTTATGGTGTACAGGCTCCAGGAGACAGGTTAATAGCTCAAGCAATAAAGAAGTATGCCACAAGCTCAGGCACGCTGAAAGAGTCCTTCCCTGATCATCAGAAAGAGTAAATGTCTCACAGTTATTCTCATTCAAATATTTCCGCCTTCAGCCGCTTGCTGCTGGGGAGAAGCTGAGATTTCCCAGAGATCACTGTAGCCAAAACCCATTTTGTGCATGTGACCTAAAAAGTTGATGAAAACATTCATTTGGGCCTGTAGATGAAACTGCAAAATCTATAAATAAGAAAGGACTCAATTAAGGAAGAAATTCTTCCCTCAGAGGGTGGTGAGGCACTGGCACAAGTTGCCCAGAGAAGCTGTGGATGTCCCATCCCTGGAGGTGTTCAAGGCCAGGTTGGATGGGGCTTTGGGCAACCTGGTCTGGTGGGAGGTGTCCCTGCCCGTGGCAGGGGGTTGGAACCAGATGATCTTTAAGGTCTGTTCCAATCCAAACCATTCTATGATTCTGTGTGGGTCCCAATTTGGCCACATTACACTTGGCTTGATCTGAAGGGGGGAGGCGATTCCCATGGGCTGGTGAGCACTGAGTATCAGCGACTTGGTCCTGCAAGGTAGGCTCTGGCCTCTGTCCATAGTCTAAAAGGGCTTGGGCAATATGTAAGCGTATTTCCATGATTCAGTGGAGCCACTTGGACTTGGTGAGTTGAAGGCTGGGACCAAACCAGGTGAACTTCTGGAAAGCAGAGACAGGGTGTGCTGGAGCAGAGGACGAGTACCGGGGCTCCTTGCTTCCAGGCTTCAGCCCCTGCATGTTCCTTCGTGAGGAGACATCCCAGGACACAAGCTGCAGCGAGTGCAAGTGTGTGTGTGCAAAGAGGTCACTGCAGGCACTGTGCAGAAATGCAAGTGGCTGAGCGTGCGCATCCCGCTCTGAGAACTGCAAGGACACCATCCTCTTGTTGGGCTTTTTCCTCTGCTCAAAAGCAGCCGAGCAAGTAGACCAGGCTGCGAAAACATATTTTGGTGCTGTGGCAGAAACTCCCTCCTGATTCCACTGGCAAAACTTCCGTCAGGTGGCCCTGGCCCAAGCATCCTCCCAGCTGCAGGAGCACTGCCCGGTCCCACAGGGATGCTGCGGGGACCCGGCCAGACCACAGCTCTCAGCCGCTCCGGACCACGGCACATGCTGCGAGATTCGCAACCTTGTGAGGAAACTAAAAATAAATTTACAGGAAAATAATACATTCTTTCTAATCTGAGTCAAACCTAAAAATTAATCAGCTATAATTATCAAACCTAATTTAATTAAAACTAGCTACTCACCATCTGGTGTTATTTGTATAAATTTGGAAATCTACTATTTGATATTAAATTCCTCCGTTTAACAAATTATGTTAGAGAATATATTTTTCCACTATAATCATTATGTAATTAATCTTTCTACAAATTATATTTCCTTCCACTTGATAGTTTGTATAATAACAGGGCAGATGATCAGCTACTTTTTTTTATCAAAACTGGATTTAAAATTAAGACTTGCAACATCAATAAAAATAATTCACTGAAGTAGAAAGATGTATGACGAGGCAAGATTTTATTTCTCAGCTTGGTCATCGAGAGTTTAAATGACAACTCCATTTGATTTTTTCTGCATATCTGTAAGTTTACATACAGATATATAATACCACAAGTATATTATATATATATGCACAGTATGTAATAGCCAACAAAGAACAAGAATTTGTTTTGAGGAACACTTTCCTGATTCAGTATGGAAATGTACAGTTCAAAACATTTAAAAACTTATTGTCAAAAATATGTTTCTCTTTCTCTCCAAGGAGATAAAACAATCATTTATACATTGACACATAAAACTCATGCTAAAATAATGAAGAGAACATCATGAGAAGACAGTGAATTGATCAGCGCTAAAACATGAATGTTTGATGCAGCTGGCATGGCAGTCATGGCTTTCTCGGTGAAATCTCTAAAAATGTCCATAGTTTTTGATATGTAGGTATTTCTGCAAGAAAGTAGAGAAATGTCTAAGTGTCACAAAAGAAAAAAACATTGCACGGGCTCAGCTGGGAGTGTTCACGTAAGGCCATTCCTAGAGGGCATCCATGGGAGGCCGCAGGATGGAAAGGAATGACAGCAAAGTGTCAAGGCAGCAAAACGGGTGCAGTTGGGGCACAGGCTACTTAAACCAGATTTGGAGACATGGCGTTTATCCCAACCTGACTGCTGATCTGCTGTATGAATTTGAGGTTATCTCTTCACGTGTTTTGCCTGTGTGGATGGCAAGCGAATGGCTCTCCAGCTGCATTTGTGCAGCACTTGGGTTGACACAGGAGCTCTTAGTGGCGGCCTTGATGCAGCTCTGCAAAAATAAACAAGAACAGCAAAACACAAAAGACCAAATGCATTGTGCAGGCTGGATAGTGAGAGAAAGGAAAGGAATCCCAGAACCCCAGAATGGCTGGGGCTGGCAGAGACCTGTGGGGTCCATGTGCTCCAACCCCTGCTCAAGCAGGGACACCCAGAGCAGGCTGCCCAGGGCCACGTCCAGGCGGCTTTTGAAGAGCTCCAAGGAGGAGACTCCACAGCCTCTCTGGGCAGCCTGTGCCAGTGCTCTGACACCTGCACAGCAAAGGAATGTTTCCTGATATTTAGACAGAAGTACTGAAAAAAAAAAAAAGTGGAGGAAGAAAATCCTCCTTAAATCTTAAAAAGAAATGTTTCCAAAAATATGCGTCCACCCAGAGTTTTGGCTTGCCATTACCCATGGCTGCAAAAACACCTGTTAGTCCCTAGGTCACCTATTTGCAATAGCGTTGGATCCGCTAAAAAAAAATGCAGGGGCTCTTGTAAGCCATCCACAGTAACGGGACACCTTCCTCAGAGCGATCATTAATTTGTAACAACATTTAGAAACAATAAAGGAAAGAGTGCTCATGTTCAGCTTGTTCAATATACAATTATCTTCTGTGTAGGAGTCTTGGCTGATCTAAGTTTCCTGGGGCTCCTGAGCAAGCAAGATGCTCCCACCCCTCTTTCCTTTATGCAGCATCTGGGCTTTGCCCTCACCAGCAGTATTTATAGAAAAGCCCACAGCAGCATCCAGTCCATCACTCTTGGTACTTCGCTATTTAATGGTGAAATAAATCCAGCAAGGACGAGTGGTGTTGTTTGGCTGCTGTTGGACTCGGTCCTGATGGGAGCCTGAAACCACTGAGGCTCTTTGGGAGCCCAGGAGAGAGATTTTCAGATGTACGCGGAGAATGCAACATGACAAACTGCTAGATTCAGTTAAATCGGGACTGTTAATTATAGCAGTTTAAATTGGGTTCTGACTCAGATTTTGAATTCATAGTGGCAAGATGACAGCCTGGAGAAGGTGTTTGCAAATGGCTGACTCAGAGGATGATGATCAGCACGACGGTGCCTTCTGCCCATGCTAGTACTATGTGTTTGTGGGAGCGGTGTTACAAGGCGGTGGTTGCCAGCCCAGCTCCGCCCCTTGGTCTGTCCACCAGAGATTATGAAGCCTGGAAAGATGAAGTGAGCAAATGGAGGAAGGATCATATTAATTGGGTGAGTACTAAATGGCAATCCGCCATCTCTCTTAGTGCTCTGTCCCCTTCTTTCCACGTGTAATGCTGATTTTCCAGATGTTTCTGTAGGCATCCAGCTGCTTCTAACTTGGGTTGATGAAATGGCTTCTGAGCAAAGAGCAAGCATTTCCTAAATCCTCTGTGAAACAGAAAGGCTGAATTTCCACACGGTTCTCCAAATTATGAGCCAGTGTGTGAGGCTGCGGTCGGGAAGGCCATGGGCTGCCAAAGGGACGGGTGCTCTGGGGAAAAGCTGCCTGGTAGGGAGGTCACAAAACCTGGCCAAATTCCTGGCCAAATTCCCTCAAATTGAGCCTTCCTCCTGGAAATACTGAATGCTGACAGATTCCAGTGCTGTCTCTCCTTTCCCAAAAACGCTTTTGCTTTTTTCTACCAGTTGTCCTTGAAGTCCTTTCATTCATGCTTTCGTGCAAAATGAAAATGCCCAAGATCTGGTTCCCTGTGTACTCACAGTGCAGATCAGCTCAAGTGCTCAAATGGTTGCTGAAATTAATTTGCAAACATTGTAGGTGACTAAGTTTCATAACCATACTTTGTTGGTTGCTAGCGGGGGTCAATATCTGATACCACATGAATAATGTAGCTAACTCCCGCTTTGATCTTAGAAATCCTCATACCTGTGCTGTGCTGGGTGCGCTGTCAGCTAGCCGAACAGCAAGCGGGGAGGATTTGTTACAAGCTGCTTGGGACTGATCCAGAAGCCAAGGAGCGCATATATTGAAATAAATCACATATCAATTGCACACAGAAATAGTGTACCATTCCTGAAATTACTGTTTTCAAATTTCTGACTCTGCTCTAATAATTATTAGAATTGAGAGACTAATATATTCAATGAATTACTGCTTTTCATCCATTGAATGGCTAGGAACAGATTGTGATTCCCCAGTCTATTTGCTATTCAAATGAATTCAACAGATACCTTTTCTAATCTTGAACTTGGTGGACTGACAGCAAATATCCACAGTACATAGTTGGTGGTGGTCTGATTAATTGTATGCATCATATCTATTTCCTGACAGGAACATTGTGGGAACACCTAGGCTGAATCCTCTTTTATGCAAACACACAATTGGGTTTCCAGAAGAACTTACATGTGGGGCTTTCCTCATGCCTTTTTTAAAATATTTTTTATTTTTATTACTGAAGGTCTATTTCCCAAAGTGTCACAGAAAATGAACACAAAAGGCATTTAAATGGGGCCAGAGCAAACTTATTTACTCTTTTTTTTTTTTTTTTTTTTTTTTTTTTTTTTTCCTATGGTGTATCTAGGAACAGACTGTGATTGAGGCCCTGATGCAGAAAGGTGATTTATGACAGGCTTAGCTTTAGACATGTTTCCCTGCTCCCATTGCATTCAGTGTGACTGTGCAAGCAGAAAATGAAGTATGAGCATTGTCTTGGGAAGCTCAGGGCCTAAGCTAAGATTATCTGAAAACTTTTTGAATTATTCAGCTCTAATAACCACTGTTTGGACACTACTCCTGAAAGAACTGTCTACCATCATTACTTCCTAGTCCTCTAGACAACTTGAACCATGAATTATTGTCACTGTTCCCCTGTACAAATAAAACAACAAAGATAACACTAAGCATCTGCAAATGTAAATATTCTGTAAGGGAACATGCCTGAGAGAAACAAACCTTGGCAAAGTAACAGCCATTGTGGATTTCCTGGACGAGGCCAAGGGTGTTGTTAACAAATTATTTCACCACCAAATTCTTCTTCAACTTTAATATTTTTTTAAATTTCAGAGTAGATTTTATATTTTTTAACAAGTAGGCAAGTACATTTCTCAAGGGCTCCCAGCAGGATTTCACAGGGCTGCCTGTAGCTGAGAGGAGGAGGATGGGCAGAGGCATGCCTATCTGGGGTGATGTTCTCCTGCCAGTCCACAGCAGAGTTCCTGCAGATGTCAACAGCGAGCTTGACCGCTGGCATAAAGAAGAAACTGATCTTCACGTATTAACTGAACTCTAATTATCATATCCACAGCAACAGTCCATGATTGCCTGGAAAGTATTCTTGCACTGGAAGGGCTCTTCTTGGTTCTTCTTGCAGCTTTTTGTGCCGCACCCAGTTTGGAAGCACCCAGTTTGGGAGGCCATCCTTACCACCACACAAGAGAAGCACTTCTGTCAGGTTTCTGTGGCTGTTCTATAGATAAGCCACGCAGATGCATCATGCAAACTCAATCCGATACTCTGTCCCTGCTGTAAAATAGATGTTCTGAAGGTGCTTCTAGCAAAAGTGTAAAATCAGAGTGAAATGTCTTCCCCCAGCTACAGACTTATGATCAGCCATATGAGAGACGTTCCAACCTACATTTGTGCCTCAAAATTGTGCCTCAGTCAACAGAAGGAACAAGGCGTAGTTATGGAGATTTACAGTTTTTGAAGTTCTCCACTGTAGAGATGTAGTGACAGATTCATCAGTCGGGGAACAGCCTGGGAGAGAAGAGAAGACGGGGCAGGTGTGAGGATCTCCAGATCAGCGTATGGTCTGGATGAGCAGCTCTGTTTCTGTCTGTCGTCATCTTCTTTTTTCTCCTATCCATACTATCCATCCAGCTATGAGATATCCGAATGGATCAGCCGGCTGTCCCTCTTGGGCTGTGGGACACTGTGAGAGGCCCTCAGAGAAACCAGTTCCTGAGCCCTCACTGCAGTGGGGTTGAGCAGTGGGTGGTGGAGGCTTGGTGGCTCCAGGAGCTGAATGCTGCTCTGGAGAATATGAAAAGGCAGGGGGGTAGGAGGCTAATATAAAAATATATGAAAAGGCAAGGGGATAGGAGGCAAATGGGGATTGAGTGGTGGGAAGGGCTGGCAGGTGTTGGGAATGGTGTGAGGATGCTGGAGGGCATGTGCTCAGCTCCTTGGGCTTGCCGTACCTTCTCAGGGCCAATGGCCTGCAGCAAAGCAGCTGCAAAAGCGGGCATTGTTTCAGAGCACTTAGCCACTCATGCTTAAAGGGATTGTATGTGTTTGTTAGAGTTGGAAGCAAAAATGTGAGTAAAAACATAAGGTAAGCCCTCAGGGTAGATGTACGCTGAGACAGCGTAACCTGGTCCTGCTGCTCACCAGCTTTGCACCTGGTTAACTCTAGGTCAGAATGAAACTATAAAGTCAGAAGTGATTATTCTTGACCCCAGACAAGAACATAACCTTTCTATCTTTAGACTCCATTGAAGTGGCAATACCCTGATTACAGAATATTTTTCCACCAATTAGGAATGCAGGCTCTATAGGTCACTGGGAGTTCATACTATTCCCTTGGCATAAGCAGATGTCTTCAAGATAAACCTGTCCTAAACACGTCAACAGCTCCACACTATCTTGTATGCCCTGGAAAATAAAATCAAAGAAAAAGAGAGGAGAAGCAGCACCTTTCCAAAGGACTGAATAGCCAGATGACTTCAGGAGCTGGATTAAGTATGCAATTGCATTTCAGGTGTTGGCTCTGGGGCTCTACAGCAGGCGGCTACCAGTCTGTAAGCAGGCCTTTTGGGTGAGGTACAAATGTGAGGCAGGGAAGACACAGGTGCTGCAGGGCTGTGCTGGCTTCACGCAGGGCCAGCGGGGGCATCTGCACAGTGCTGCCGGCCTGGAGGATATGGCGAGCACGGCACAGAGGCACCCGGTTAGCCAACATCACAAGAGCCTGTGCAAACTTGCTGCAGCAACTTCCTTGCCCCTGTTTCTTCCTGCCTCCTATTTTGCTCCTTTTTCTTGACTTTATTTCCCCACAGTCCTCCTGTTTGCCTTCTATCTGACACCCAAATTCTCCATTCGCACTAAATCTCCTTTACCTTTCCTTAACATCCCATTTTAAGAAAACCCTTATATCTTCTCTAAAATTTATTCCTTCTTTCTCTACTCTTTTTCATGATCTATTTTCCAGTTTCTCCTTCAAATTGCCTTATTCCAGTTGCAGTTTATCCAGGATGCTCTTCTACTCATTGTTCTTGCTGTCATTCTCCTCTGGAGCACAGCTCTCCCTCCCAAAGGCAAGTGGTTGTGCTTCCTGGTGAAGTTTCCTCCATCTGCCTTCCAATCAATCTTCTCTGTACCAACTGCTGGGATTCGGCTGGCAAACACCGTGCTCTCCTGGCAGCACATGACCCTCCCCAAATACTTGCCCATGGGAGGAGAGAGTTGCTGGCATTGTGGTGCCAGTGGAGAAGCAGGGTGATGGTCACTACTCCTCTGAGCAGCCACAATGGCTGTACCTGTCCAGAACCATGCCCTTACTTTCCCAGTACATAGCAAGTATTTTATTTCATTGGCCAAGCGGGAGAGCTAACTCGTTAGCATCCTCATGGCTTATAAATCTTCATGTGACAGGGCATGATGGTGAAGGCATCTGCCATGCTTTGCTCTTTGGGAAGCAACTGGCTGTGTTTCAACTGCTGTAATATGGAGTGCTGTTTAACAGGGAGACAGCCTATCTCAGAACTGCTCTCCAGACCGTTTTCTGGAAGGATGATATACTGCCTAGCTTCATCCAGCCTGCACAACAAATACTGTGACCATACCCCTCCTAGTTATGGCGTAGTTCTTTATCCCACAGGACACTAAAGCATTTGCAGTTTATAGAAATGCAGGATAGCGTTAGCTCTCCTTTGAGTGCTGAGCTGGAGTTTTAGCAGCTCTTTGCTCGCACTGCTGCTCAGCCATATTCACCTGAAAAGAAGTGATAAATAACAGCCCGAGTAGAGCTCAAGCAGGTTTGTATGGGCTGGCCACCCCAGGATACACACGCACGGCTCTTTCCCTTGCCTGCACAGAAGAGCTGCTCCTCTGCCCCTGTGCCTCTTCCTCAGCCAGCAGAAACATCTGCACACAGCTGGAGGGGGGATAGCAGGGCAGCCAGGGACTCGCTGTGGCACCTGTATTTTCACCTTCATTAGCGGAAGCATCATCTCCGGTGCCTCCTTTATCTCCTTGATATCTTACCAGTGTTGCTTCCATGAATGATAACATTGCAATACCAGCAGTACTGAGGCATTGCTGTAAATAGGGGCACTTTTAACTCCAAGCCCTTTTTCTGTCTTTAACAGGACAGTTCGTGTATTGTTCAAAACAGGAAAAGAAAAAACATAGCAGGAAGCCTATTTTTCAGTGGCACCTGTGATGTCGGAAACAAATGTGTGTGTTACTGAAGGGAAAACACCTTCTCATCTGCCGTGTAAAAGAAATTACGAGATAATATCGGCTGAGAGATATGAACCAGGCACTGTAATAGGACTCATTCCATGTCCTTGGGCGTTTAACAGTTGCAGTGTACCTGGCAGGGACTTTTCCAGATATATTGTCTGCATACATTATCTTTTTAAACATAAATGCTTTTCCACAGAGGAAGACTATGCCTCTCCTTCTTTGCCATTAGCAAAGATACAGATATTTTGACTGGCTGAGCAATTTAGGTAGGAAAGGACCTCAGAAGGTGGGAAGGGACCTCAGGAGGTTCCCAGACCAACCTCCTGCTCACAGCGGGCTCGGCTTCAAGGTGCTCAGGGCAGTGTCTGCTCTGGCCTTGAAAACCTCCATGGATGGAGACTGCACAGCTTTCCTGGGCAACCTGCTCTGCTTCCTCATGGGGGAAGTTTCTCCTTGAAGCTCTCTTGTCCTCTTGTTTCACTTCGTGTTGTTGCTCATCCTGCTGCCACACAGCACTGTGCAGAGCCTGGCTTCCTCTTCTCGATGGTCTCCTTGCAAGTGCTGGGTGGCTGCTAGGTGTGTTTTGGGAGAAGACGCAAATGTTTCCAGCGTCACGCTGGTCTCCTAAGGGGTGACATCAACGTCAGCTCTTCTTCTGCCACAAAAGAAAGCTGTGTATAAAATCTCCCTTTTCCTTTCTTTGGTGCTTAAATCACTGCTGGTGTTATAAACTAGAGTGGGTTACAATATTTAATATAATTTACCTTTCATAGCGGTCCCATGAGACCAGAAACTAGTTTCATTTTGAATTTATGAATATGTAAATGAGGCATGGAGAAACTAATTGACTTGCCCACAGAAAGGTTGTCACAGAATAGGAGCTCAAACCTGTAACACCTGTTAACACTCTCCGTGCTCTGGCTATTTGTTCTTCCCTGCCTCTATTTCGGTGTTCAGTTGCATTCGTGGCTGAGCTGACCTGTATCACCGCACTCTGTTAGGATGAGCTGCAGGCTGCCATCGGATCCCATGCACCCATGGAAGCGGGAAGGGGCTTGGGCTAATCCGTGAGCTCATCAAAACGGAGAGCCCCACGGGAAGCTGAACTTGGGCTTCTCCATTTTTTCTTATACTTCCTGAAAATGAGTTTATTCCTCCTGCTAAAAGGTGACAATACAGAGCATTGCAGAAAGCAAATTCTTCACATACTGAAAAAGGAACACCAGAGGAATAAACATGATCATCCTCCTAGCTACTCTGCTTTTCCACTTGTTTTGGGAATAGGACCTTCCCTATCCCTCTTCAGCTTGTTTCCATGTACAAATTGTACATAGATGTCTCCACCCCATTTCATCAACAAAAAAAGGAGTATGAAAGGCCTGCAGAAGCCCCAGGGGAAGTGATGCAATCACAGATGTTGTAGGATCTATGTCCCAGCTGCAATGAACCTGCATGTGGCAGCTGCCGGTGCACAGCCATCACCAGTAACAGCTGGAGGGGCTCTGCTGGTAATGGCTCATCCCCTGGGAAGGAGCAAGTGCGAGCAAAAGCAGCAGGCATTGCGTACAAGACATCACAGTGCCATGCCTTACTTTGCCTTTTGTTATAAAACAAGCACGGAAGCAGTGAAAAGAAAAACCAAAATTGGAGATGTTCTCTTGCACCCCCCCTACCCTAGAAGTGTCATCAGCTATTGAACCACCCCAAATTATGCTCTTCCGTTTCTGACCGAGCCCACAGGACAGCTGAGATCAAAGTATGTGCTATTGTTTGACCTTTTCTAAATACCCCTCTTAAAACAGTGGAAAGACTCAGTGCAAAATAAGGGTGGCCTATAAGCAAAATAAAAATGAAAAAAGAATCGCGAGCTCTGGAGCCTGCCCAGTGAAGCCATATTCCTTGTAGGTTTTTTCTCATTACCTGAGAAGAAGACATACATTAGGAAAATGTATACAAAATAAAACAAAAACGAGGTTTATATCCTCACTAAAGAAAAAGCATTTTCTACGTTCATTGTCACTATGTTTTGATATATGTTTAGCTATATTATGTCCTAGGATCATCTAATTTCCATATAAAGTGTCACTACTTTCAGCTTTACTAGACAGTGTTCAGGGGAGACTTTGATTTGTGTGCCCTAGGGTAGATCTGAGAAATGCATAATTTTCTTTAAGTCCCTTCTGTCATGCACCATCAGTAAATTCCTGTACAGATTACAACATGGATGTTTAGTCAGAGGTCTGCACTCCCACGGAGGAGAGTGGGAGGGAATAATAAATGTGTGGACCAAAGTGAAAAAAAGGGTAAAAGAAAAGAGAGAAAGAGAGAGAGAAATTCCATTAAGAAAGGTTACTGAATCAAAAAGAATTTATCAAAAGTTGACTGGTGAGAGTGGCTCTTGAATTTTTATGAATTTGTGGGGCACACAAGTCAGTCTGCTTTGGATTGTAATTTCATCTTATAGTAGAATGGGGACCACTGAGGCACACTCTGTCACTGTTTCTAATCTCCACTGCTCTGGAACACCAGTTACACATCAATTCAATTAATCACTGGTGATAACAAAAGCTGTTTTTTTCCCCCACTTTAGCAATGTTGCATCTTTCTTTTCTTTTCTTTTTTTTTTTTTTAATGCAGAACTTTATCAGGCACAATTTCTTTTTCCCTTGCGAAAAAAGGCTTATAAAGTTCATTTATACAGAGAGCATAAATCCTATCTCCTACTGTTTTCCCCTGTAACCTAACATGAAATATGGCTCATAGCAGTGCTAATTCTCAACATTTAATGCGGACTGATGAAAGCAGTTCATCACTCACACGGACGCACCACACTTGCAGTAGCACACACCGATCAGGATGCCCACATGTGTCAGACCAGCAAAGTTACAGGCAGGAGTGCGATGCCATGCCATGTACGCTATAGGTATACTCTGCCAGGTATACCACAGCAGCCAGGTATCTTAACATTGCTCTTCGGGAATACATGGCATTAAAAAATGAGCACTTTCCATTGTACAGAAAAACCTCTCTTTCTTGTCACTCTTCCCCCTCCACAGATTTATCTCCTTCTGTTAATGACTTTTTCAATTTGTGCCTCTCTCTGACAGATAATGCTTTGTCTCCCTGTTCTCCTGGCTTGGTGCAACTCTCACCTTGTTTGCTGCTCATTACCTGCACTCACAGAATGTAGAGGCACAAACTTTCCCATCATCAGCTCAATAATCCCACCTCAAACCCAGCCATTCTGCTGCCACATGTAATCACGACAACTCATTATCCACCCGCCCAGGTCAGTCTGGTTCTTGAATATTCGCTGTGCTGTGACCTCGGCCTCTTTCCCTTCCCTGCTACACTTTAATTCTCTGGTAAGCTCCCCTTGTTGAGTTTTACCCTTACTTGCTATGGGAAGGGAGGGAAAGGAGTGCAGACGTACAGTGTTCGGAGGCAGCCCCTCTTCTCAGCCCCCTTTTTGCAGCCCAAAGGGGCTGCTCTAGAGGTGATGCCAGACGCTTCCTAACTCCCCCGACGCCACTTCTGCTGGGAAGGCACGAAAGCAGCGCACATGTGACTCTGCCTGTATTTCCAGCTTGTGACATATAAATGATTAGAGCTGACATTTACAACATCTCCCGTCTGAAGCCTTGTAGACACGTTTACCAGGCGGTGAGGCAGGCAGGTGTGATCTTCCCCATGTAATGGGAGAGCGAATGGAGGCACAGCGTGAGGACATGAGCTCGCAGCCCATCCTTGCCTTTCCATAACACCACCTTGGCTTTGCACCTGTCTCCTCACCAGCCCCCGTGTCTCTGTTCCTACCCACACACCCACTGGGGAGGTTTGCATGGGGCGAAGGACAGGGGAGCCCCAGCAGAGCCCTGCAGAAGAGCTCCCAACGCTTGAGAGATGAGGCAGGGGATGGTCTCCATGGCAAGCAGGAGCCTCTTGCCACATCCTTTGGCAAGAGACTGGGAAGCCAGGCATTTGACAAGCTAGCCACAGCCTTCACAGTGAGGCAGGAACATACACATACAAATATTGTGTCAGTGTGAAAGGAGAAAATTGAATATGAAGTTTGCTAGGCAGCAAATAGATCTGTCTTTTATCTTCATCTCTTCTTCAGTCAGGAAAGAACAAGTTTATTTCTAATGACGGACACCCTATATACAACCAAATATATTGCTTCCTCTTGTGCAGTAGAGGACAAGCAAAATTTCACAGCCTGATTGTTCTCAGATGGTTTGTGTAAGACTCAAGTGTGCACTTGAAGCTGAGCATTCCCATATATCTCAGAAGATGAATCAGGGTGTTGGCTCTAGTTCCTCTTTAGAGACAGCAGCCCTAGTGATGACCAAAGTGGTGGCTCTTACATCAGCTCTTCCAAGTGAGAAATGTCTCTGACTCAGTGTTTGTGCCAGGCCATACAGCACCACCTGGCTCAGGCACTAAGGTACTGTCACAGCAAAATAACGTAAAGAGGCAGTGTGCTCTGAAATACCTTTGGCTACTCACCAGAGTAGTCAGGAAACTCGGTTACCACCACCCTGAGCTGGTTGTGAAGGTCACAGCCAGGTTTTGTGCACTCCAGCACCGTTAACCTTCACTGCACAACAAACTGCTCTTTTCTGCAGCACTGATCTACATGTTCCCTCCCCAGCTCCGTCCTGCCTGGTACAAAGGGTGCGCTCTTTGACAAGCACCGTTCCTCTCCATGCCCAAAAGTGCAGCCCACGCAAGCAGAGGCAGGGCTTAGACCACCATTTCCAGTGCATTGCTGGTAAGCGACCCCTGCAACGGCACCCAGGACAACTCTTCATCGCAAACCGCACATGCAATTACCATCATCTTTTCTAAAAGGGCTCTGCAGGGATTTGCCTATTTAAGCAGAAGCAGCAGTTATCAGACTCCAGAGCTGCCATTACATCAACATTTGCAGCTCCGCGTTTACCTCTTTGCGGCTCCCAGAGCTCTTGCAGCACTGACAGCCCATACCACATAGCACTTAGCTCATACCCTACCGGAGCTCCAAGTGCCTGCTGCAGAGGACATCCTAGGCAGACAGGTCCCAGGGGAAGAAGAGAGGTGATATTTACCCTGCAGCCTTTATTTTTAAGGGTTAAACCTGACAAATACCTTTTAAAGCAGACCGACGCAATGGTGAGTGAAACCACTGAGGCAGGCATGTCAACCCATCAATGTCTTCTTCTTGACTATGTCTCTGCGGGGGGCAATACTGCCTGTTTGGGGATAGTGCTTCACTTCGAGAGAGTGGATGCAGTGGGCTCCAGGGGACCTGACGGCAGGAAGGGGCCCTTCACACCTTTTTTGTACCCTGAAGGTTTGTTTGTTGGGTGCTTTTGGCTGGGTTTGGTGCAAATGCATAGGTCAGAGAGAGAAGCCCTGCCACCATGTAGATCTGTTCTTATGCTCCTTCTTCATATGGTGCCATCAGGTTGAGGGCACGTTCTCAGCTTTTTTGCAGTGATTTTGTTTCCACACTGATGCTGCTAAGATGGGAGGCTCACGAGAGCATAACAGAAGTCATAGTTTGAAAAGTGGCGCCGGGCACTTCTGCTTTCAACATGCCTCTTGTAGGACCGTAATATGTCTCAGGTTTTCATGTTTTGCTGCTTCTTTTCTGTCTCACTTTTTTCACACCACGGGACTTTTTTGCTTTTCTCCAATCACCTTTCTGAGCATGCATGCCAAGCTGATTGCAGTTTTCCCCATGTTTTGCCTCAAATTCATAAGCTGCGATCTTCTGGGTCTCTCTTGTGGTTGCTCACCTTGCAGTGAGTGCTGAGCTGCAGCGACCATCTCCACTTTCTGATCCAGCCTCCCCTTCATCTGGAGGGTGAGCCTGGCTGTGTCCCCATCCTGGAGGGACAGAGCTCATCATGCCACCAGAATTCATGCCTGACTCGGGTTAGGGACCTGCTGCCACCATGCAGCCCCAAAGCTCACCAGACCCTTTGCAACCAGAAGCTCTGTCAAACTTCTTTTCTCTTGTCAAGCCAGGGAATTATATTTTTATGGAAGGGTCAGGATAATGCTGATGAACTCTCTTTCCCATCCCTTTCCATGTGCAACCTGCTGTATCTCTTGGTGGCATGCCTGCTTGCCTCCTCTTCCCTACCTCTGTGAAGGTGGCTTTTACTAACCCATTCATCTGATTTCATTATGCACTTCACACCTCTCAGCTTTCAACACTGCATACCCACTCATCCCTTCCGACATCCCCTCTCCAAGGTCTAGGCTCCCCTGGCACCTCTCAGAGACCTCGTGTTTCTTAATACATTTGACAGAAATCTGCAGGAAGGAGTGGGAGAAATGTTAGTACAGAGATGGCCCAACACTTTGAGACAGTAGTTAATAATCTAGGAGCTACTGCAATGACCTGGATGAATTAGAGGAGCTGTCAGGAAGGAACTGAAATGTAACAAGTACAAGCACAGCACAGTTAGGAGAATTACAAATGCAACTACCAAGCAGGGTATCCGTGACTGGGCAAGAGCAATGCAGGGAAAGAACCTGGGCTAATCACTCATGAAGAAATTAGGATGAGTAGTTAATGAATAGCCATAATTAAGGAAAACAAATACAATCTTGGGATGTATGAGAGGGAAAATAACATGAAAAATATTACCCAGAGTGTTTTGCTAACATCAGCTGAGATGAAGTTACCAGCGGAGCTGGGTTAGTACCTCTGGAACATGAGGCCAGGAATCCCTGGTGTGGAAGCCATGCTCGAGAGCCCCCATCCCTGCAGTAAAGCCTCTGCTTGTTAACTTCCACATATGCTGCAAGGTCAATCTATTTCCAGGCTGTTTCCAGGGCTGAAAGAGCAGGGAGGGATTAAACCACCTTTTATGGATCAGACAGGAGTTTTCACATCTTTATATTTCATGTCCATTTTTAAATCTCTTGCTAGTAAATAGAGGGATGAGTCCTAAAGCTATAGTAAACATTCAGGGAGGAAAAGTTTATCTCATGCTCACAGAGCGCAGTTGTACACACTGTAGGAATTATGCATGATGGTGGGCAATGCAAAAGGAGATGTGACATTGCTGATAAGCAGGTGGAAGCCAGCTGAGCTGCAGCTGGGCAGCAGCGAACATCTGACTAAAACCACGTGGTGAATCCTCTGATGTTGGTGAAGTTCCTGCATCCAAGAGCTGCCATACCGTATGACCAGCAGGATGAGGATGAGGAGGGAGAGCTGACAGCAGGCAGGTTGTCCTGCTTGCAAAGGTAGCTGATGGGAGGAAGGATTGCAAGACTCAAAGGTGGGATGTCTGAAGCCCATGGTGTGCTCATTGCAAGTCCTCTCACCCATAATAAGAATTACTGACTTAGGCTACCCAAGCCACCAGACTGGGTACTGGTCCATGGTGTGCTTAAAGAGGTGAGTCAAGGAGATCAGAGCCAGCTGCTAAACAAAAAAAAATAATCAACAAAAAATTATCATGAAATAGGAATGATTTGAACTAATGTAAAAGCAATATTTGTAATGGGAAATGCACTGCAGAATGGGTAGCTGGCAACAGAAGCACTGGCCAAGTCCCAAACAGGACATAGACAAGGTAGTCTAAGAATGCAACATTAAATGGAAATGCCAACAAGTGCAAAGAATGGAGCAGGAATCTTCTGCTGCTCTTATTAATGTCAATGGAAAGCCCTGTTGCCACCAGACTCAGAGAGCAGGTGTGCGTTTCCCAGATGTAACCACTTTCAGCTATGCATCCCCCTCTTCCACCATGGTGAAAAGATGCACACTGTCAGCCCTGTTCCGTGGGGACACTGCCCTGGTCCAGGCGATGCTTGGCCACCTGTCCTCCCCTTGCACAGGGGCTGGGGTGCACTTGGCCGCAGTGATAAATAGAAAGGGCAAGGGTGCCTCAGGCTGTATTGCAGTGAGACGCTTGGGGCTGGTTTTCCTTGCTCTGTTCCTTCTCCCTGTGTTTACCATGCCAGCAGGCCATGCTCTGAGGAGACTGATGAATGGTGTGCTGGGATACAAGCTGAAATGAGCAGAAAAATAGCCAGTGCTTAGAAGAAGATGCAAGTGATGAGGGAGACAAAGCGACCATCTGTCTACCCAACTTCCTTAATCCTATATGGGCAAGAAGCTACTTTAAAAGTCAATATTCCTTCTGTTTCCTCACCCACCTGTCTCTGTAGTCAGCTCCTGCCTGAATTCTTTGATGTCCATAAGTGAAGGGAAAGAAAGGGAATGGGGGCTGTCTTACCTCAGGAAAAATAGCCACACAGATAACTGCCTGGCTTAGCCTTGATGTAATGAAACTTGATTACCTAAGTACCACTGCAGTAAAATTGGATACCATTGGGCCCAGTGTCCACTTTAATGACATGGTAATTCACTTTGCCTGCAGCCGTAGAGAGGCTGTTACAACAAAATCCTACTGCTAATAGACAGGAGGTCAGTGTTATCCGTCCTGTCACAGGTAGATTACCACGGCTGAAATCACCGTCATAGTAGTGGCTCTTTACCCTTTGGATGTAGTGAGTCCCTGTCCCTTCTGATATACAGAAGGAAAAACTCAAATAAGTGTTTTCCATCTGCAAAGCAAATGTGATTCACCATTAATACCGCATTGTTCAGAGTGTGTTGCACTTTACAGACATTCACCGACTGGCAGGTCCCTAACCCAAGGAGATTTCTTTCCATGCTTAAGCATCACAGGACAGATAAGCATGGCAAGCAAGGAAAGGCTGGATGGAAGATGTGGAAGGGCTACGAAAATAATATTACACACCACTGTGGTTTGTTATGCACAAATCTTACACATGTTGCAGCATTGTTGAAGACAGGAACTCTGTAAGGTTTGGGAAAGGATTTCATATTTTACTGTTATGGTGAAGTTTGTGTGGTTTCCAGTAAGTCTGCATGATCCAAAAACCTTACTGAAACCACCGGAGAGAATAATAGCTTTCCATGGGGGCTAAAAGAGGTAGTGATTAAATATCCCTTTATTCATTGGTAGCTGACCAACGAGAAGCCCAAATTACGGGCTAATATGAAAGCCAGGGCACATAGTGTGGGGGTCTTGATGCAAATGTTTGACAGCATACCATGAGGCTTTAAATCAGAGCTAAAAGGACAAGAAATCCTTAAAGGGGCTGAAGTCTGGAAACAACAAGTGTGGCAAACCATAGCACGGCCTCAAGAGAAAGCTATGAGACAGCCCCTTTGGGCAGAATTTTGGTTGAAAAAAAGAGGTTGAAATTTTGGCTAAGGAAAATGCTTCCTGTGTTCATGGCACCTAAATAATTGGGGTTGCTTCGCAGAAGTATCTGATCACATACAAAGGCTGAGGGTACAATTTAAAGCTGTTGGTCTGCTCCAACCAACTTTGAAGTGGGGAAAATGTTCCTGTCCGTATCAGAGAATTTGTGTAACGATCAGGGGGGAAAATCAGGTACCTACTGACTGTGATTCATCTCAGCTCTCTTAAACTCCTACCTTGGGATGCACAAATCAGCCTCTGGAAGTGCTTGCTCCTTTCCCCTCCTCACAGCGAGACCCTTGGGTGCTCAGCTCTGATAGACATCTCACCTTTGCTAATGTGCAGACCTCTCGCCCAAGCGGGACCGATGCGCCTACACCTACTGTCCAAGACCTTGGCTGACAGTGGCCAGGAGGCCTCCGTGAACCTCCTGGAGAGATACAACACACAGGGGAGCTCTCCTTCTCATGGGCAGCTTTCACCCCGCCCTGCACATTTTCTGCTCTCTGCCTATCTAGTCTTCTGAGACATACATGGGCATGTTTTGTTTTCATAAACACAGAACACTTTTATTCCAAAACCAATTTACCTTTTATTTATGGGAATCTGAATGGAATTACACTAGATAAATGTGGTCTTAATTGCCCTTGCATTCTGTACAAATGCTTATTCTTTCCTTGTTTTGTTTCATTTTGTGTTGTGTTTTTTTTTTTCCTATTTCCCCTATATTAAGGGGAAATATTAAGCCTACACAATGTATGCAAACACATTTCACAGTCTGAGCAGGAAGAATCAGAGTTGGGGGATATACTGTAATTCGTCAAAAGGTCTGACACTGCATTATCAAAGGCTACTTTTCTGTATTTTGAAAAACCTTTTCCCAACAAACATTCAAGTGCATTGTTTGATCAAACAATAACAACACTTTAATCTACATTGTGTACTTTCTTCAAAATAAGAAGTAAGAAAATAATGGTTCTCTCTGTTTTAAAAAGGAATCCTTTTAGAAATGCTTTTAGAGACAAAGACTTGGTGCCAGGAGAATTTAGTGTTTTGCCGGAATAGAAACCATATCCTTAAAGTCCAAGATGACACATAATGGGACTTAGTGTTTTGGTGCCACAGATACACATCCCACACAAATATACTTTTCTTCTGTCCTTCAGCAGAATCAGACAACCTTGATCTTGAATCAAGGTCCACTGAAGCGACTCTGAACCTCTCTGCTGACATCAGTCAGCTCTGGATTAGGCCTCCTGATGATAAAGGAAGAAGTGTCTGACCCTACCTGCTTATTTGCTTCCTCAAGCCCCATCAGCTCAATATAAAGTCAAGGGGACTTGGCACATGGTGCCAGGAACTCAGCACCCTATGAAGAGTGAGTGAAACGAGCCAGGAGATGGGTAAGACACAGGTGTAGAGCAGCCCAAGCAGCATGGAGATCAGCAAATTCTCATCAGCCTCACTCACAGCTCATGGACAACATGTGAGTGAGGAAGGAGACTTTGATCAAACTGGTACAGGATCCTCCTGTTCTTCACCTATGTATTCAGCTCCTGAACAAGGTTGCCACAAAATATTACCAGACCTCAAGGAATGATTTAGGAGCACCTCAAAAACGTGTATGTTTCTATTAACAGCAAACAACCCTGATTCTATAGTTCTTTCTTTTTTTTTTTTTTTTTTAAGGAAAATCAGATTAAGGCTGGGATTCATTTCTCCCACATTTAGCCACTGAAAAGAAAAGTGCCTGTTCTAACCTATTTCACCTTCTGTTGCTACCGGGCAGCAATGGCCAGTCCAGAGCCCAGTCCATCCCACCTATCTTCCATACCTCCCTGCCAGGAATGTGAAACACTAGTTAAGGTTTTTGGATAGGCAACAGCAGGTGATATAAGTGCCTCCTGCAATGACAGGGGTATTGCGCTGTGCTTGATCAAGGTCTCATTTACTGTAGGCTGTTAGTCTCAAAACTGCATACCATAATTCTTTTCTCTCTTGGCTGTTCCTTTGAAAAAGATTAGGTACCTGGCAAGTTTTCATATTCATTTAAAAAGCTAGAATGCAGCCAGATAGCACCACAGTCAATCATGGCTGTTTTTATCAGGACCTCATCTGTTTCAGGAAGTCAGTGGAAGTCCTGCTTAACCAAGCAGGGCAGGAGTTGCCCTCCACTTCCCCCCCCTCCCTCTGGCTATTAAGTTTCCTTGTCAAAAGCTCCTGTATTTCATCTCTAGGTTTAGGAACAACATTTGCTGGAAGTTAGAAAAGTGAAAGCTAAAACTGGAAAGCTGAATTCATGAACAAGTTAATAAGGGTAATTAGGCAGTAGTGTAGACAGGCCACCATTTGTCTGAATCAAAAGCTGTGGATCTGTATGACCATGTTAGATAAGATAATTGTGGGAATGATATAATAAGAAATTCTCTAAATGTAAGGGGTCAGAGTGGAGAGCCAAGATGATCTTTTCCTACCTGTGGTTTTTAAGTATGTCTAATGACATAGGTTTTTTTTAAGGACATGAGGGAAAAAGGGTCTTTCAAGTTTGCCCATTTGGCAGACATTAATTCAGCTGAGCTAAGCAACCTGTAAATGGAACTGACAAATGCTACTATGCCAGGTGCTAAGTTTTTTCTCTTTTATTTTTAATGAACACAAGAAAGACCCACAATTCTTCCCACAGAAAACCACATCTGGGAACTTGCCAGAAAATTCAGGGTCACTGATGTGTTTGAAGCAGAGCAAAATACGTCTACCTTCATTTTTAATAAGCAAATAGGACCTGCACAGAGCACAGCCCCAGCATGCCATGCTTTTCTGCTGTGCAGCATCATGAGGCATGGCCAGCCATCTCAATGGGCTGCAGCCATGTGTTAAGCATGCGTGAGGCTGCAGGCTCAGTGGTACAGGCACACTGGGGTGGTCGCTCATCAGCATTGGCTGATCCAAAAACTATTCTCCCCTGAAAATTCTGGCTATGCAAAATGGTCTTCTCTTCATATCTTTGAATGAAGATATTCTATTTCTCTTTCATATCTTTAAGGGATGAGCACCATTTTTTTTTTTTCTGCAAAAAGAAAAACATAATTCTAAATTTTGTGCATCATTTCAGGCAATTTTTAGGCCCTTCCTTTCTATGGAATATATTCCCATGCTTCTGGAAGGAGCAAAAGGAGACAATCTAAATAAGTACCATAAATAATTTTATGAAGCCAAAGGTGATTAAAAAGCAAGTTCTAAGGCAAAAGCACCAATGCACTCAAATGTCTGTGAACCTCCACTGACCAGCTCCTTGTTGATGTTGATGCTGCACATCACTGTTCTGAGATGGCCTTGCATAGCCCTGATGTTATTGATGGGAGAATGAGCAGAGCTGAGAACCAGCCTCAGCTTTTAGTATCTTAAGGTCACTTTTTAAGGTCACTTTTATTGAGTGAGCTCATATCTACCACACCAAGACATCCCAGAGCAAGTTACAATAAAAAGCAAGCCCTCTTGAGTGACTTTCAGGCGTGATGCTGTTGACCATTTTCTCTAGATTGGGAATAGTTTGGATGTGTAGGATCTCCACATCTGATAGCCCATCCGTGAGGGACTGTCATGGCTGGCTCTGCTGCCAGCCCCACTGGGAAACCTGCCTCTCCTCTCCATCCCTGTGCCACAAGGGGCTGGATAGTCGTATGTAGCCCATTTACAGTGCAAAACGCCAGGCAGTTGGTAAAGTTCAACAGCACCCCAGGAAAACAAGTTTATTTCTATTTCAATCAGTTTATAGGAGCACTTGCATTTTTGAACTTCATAAATGATGACGTAATTTGCATTTAACTCAGTTACTATGTTGTGGGATTCACCAGAGCTCTCCAATTCAGGTTACAAACCATATTTTCCAAACAGGACATGTTAGTCTGCATGTTAGTCACCAGTCTATCTCACGGCTGCCTGGACATGGCTGGAAAAGGAGGGGGACCTGCACAGCAATAGCCAGCAGCACAGGATCCATCACAAAACTCCTTGGGACCAGCAGGAATTACCAACTCTGTCAGGTTGGTGAGGTGGATTGAAAACAGGCTGAATAACCAGGCCAGTTATAGGCAACCGAGTAGAGGTGTACTGCAGGGGTCAATACTGGGGCCAGTACACTTTTACACCTACATTAATGATGTGGATGATAGCAAAGAGTGCACCCTCAGCAAGTTCACAGACAATAAGCCAGGAGGAGTGGCTGATACACCAGATGGTTGTGCTGCCATACAGAGGGACACAGTTTTTCACTCTCTGAGTGAAAAAATTCCTCCTAATATCCAACCTAAATCTCCCCTGTCTTAGTTTGAAACCATTCCCCCTTGTCCTATCACTATCAACGTGTGTAAACAGGTGTTCCCCCTCCTGTTTATACGCTCCCTTCAAGTACTGGAAGGCTGCAATAAGGTCTCCCTGGAGCCTTCTCTTCTCCAAGCTAAACAAGCCCAGTTCCCTCAACCTTTCCTCATAAGAGAGGTGCTCCAGCCCTCTGATCATCTTAGTGGCCCTCCTCTGGACCCGTTCCAAGAGCTCCACATCCTTCTTGTGCTGGGGGCCATATCGTCTCTCATCAAAGATTTTGTTATTTACTTGTGTTTATTTGATTTCACTCTTCTTATCACAGGAATTCTCCTAAAAATCTTAACTGTGTTCGGTTTTCTCTAGTTTGGCAATATTAGACTATAGCTGTGGAACAATATGTAACCTCTTGTTTCTAAACCCCGAATCGTGCATGTAGGCAATGTATCATCCATGAAGATTGTTGTTTTTTTTCCCAGTAATGAATCACTTTCTTCACACCCCTGTACTCTAACCTCATAATGACATTCATTATCACAATATATTCAAAGCCTCTGCTTGTGAATGTAGTAAGGAGCTGTTGTTACAAAGATGAACATGATGGGAAATCTGGTAGTTAGAACTGAGCTGAGAATCAGTTCAATCCAGAACTGAGTTAGAGATGTTTTCTTGAGATTCCACACATAAAACAGGATTACATACACAGATGCACAATTACACATATGTGCACATTCGCATTTCCAGTCAAAGCTTTGGTTTTGTCTTTCAAAGGAATGAGCATTCAGTCACTGAAGATATAAGATGTATATGTTATATTCACGCCCAATTCCTCCAAACATTTTGTCAGTGGGAAAGTGTCATGAAAAAAGCAGTGACGGTCCATCCCCGACAGATTCACGTCCCGGTCCGTGAATCTATCTACAGAGGAGTGGAAGCACGGGACAAGATCTAGCCTATCACATATGGGGCCTGTGCATCCTCCATACAGAGCCAATAACACTATCAAAATCCTTACTGCACATGAGGAAGTCTTTTTAGGATAAGAGTTTTGCATTCATAGTCCCCAGTGTCCACAGGGGTGTAACACAGAGTTTGGATTAAAAACAGATGTTAACATCTGGGCTCCCCCATTCTACTCTGAAAGATCATCCCATAGCCACATACGCCCAGCAAAGATTTCTTTGTCCCAAGCCCACATATTGCTCTGTCCCAGACTTTGAGACGTGCCCCTGGTATTATGATTATGATCTCTGCATTTGCAGTACCACAGTGGCCTCACTTCAGAGGTTGACGTGTTCCTTGCTACAGATATCAACATTCATGATTTTTAGCAATGCAGTAATGCAAATAAAGACAAATCAGGTTGCTGAGAGGCCCAGTCAAGTGTTTTGTTGTTGTTGTTGTTGTTGTTGTTTTGTTATTACTTCATTTTATTTTGTGTAAGGAAGTGGCTTACAGTGAAGAAGACGCATGGAATAATATGCTTTCTACCAGAAAGGACAAACAGCTGTCTGTCAGCAGAGACATACGAGCCAACCTTGTTTCAGCTGGGAAACAGATCATAAAGCTATCAGTGCTTAGTAGTTTGAGATGTGTACAGAGTAAGTTCTGGGATCATCTTGCTTTAGGGAATTTTGATATGACATCCACAATAGTGTTATAGCAACACATATATACTGTAATGATGATAAGGTAACCATGGCAATGATGATAAGACAGAACTGATTCCAACATACCATAAGAGGTATGCCATAAGAAGAGAGATACACGAACATACAGAGTTTCAGAAAATGAGTATATCAAGTACATATGCTTAGGCTTAAAAGCCTCTTGTGCAAGGGGTGGTTGATTTCCCCATGAGAGTATCATCTACCCTCCTGTTCCTTTTTTCCTGCTAGACCAGAGAAATGACGGCTCTGGAAGGGATAACAGTCTGTTAGTTAGTTTGGCTTATGAGGATGCTATCTTTATTTTAGCAATAGAGTGAATTTGTGCTGTGTTTGGCTTCTGGATCAGCCATACACATATCACAGTAGTAATTTCCATGTGATTGGACAGGTGAGGGAGTACAGGACAAAATGCCTGAGCGTTTTATCTACTTTTATCTGGCAGAAAACCTGAAGTCAGACCCATAACTGCTTTGAAAACCGAAGGGAGCAGTTTGCACCTGGGAAGCCTGAATCACCTCTCGAAGTTGTCCGTGAAGCAGCAGGTCCAAGCAGGGAGCTGATGGGGAGCTGTGTGCCGTGCTGGCCGAGCTTGGGCACACACAGCTTCCCACAACCTCAGGAGCCCACGGGGCTTTGCAGCTATGTTGGTGAGCCTCAGTCTCTTAGCAGGCATGGGGGGAAGGAAGGTGTTTGTAGAAATGGGGTTTGTCCAGTTCTCCGAGCTTTGTGAGAGACCCAAGGCTCTGCACCACTCCAGCGAGCACCCTGCATGAACACACTTCTCTGGTGTGGTTCCCACCCGTGCTGCTTAGGTTCAGCTGGGACCCAGCCTTCCTCATCCAAGGGCTGGTTTCTGACACGTTAGCTGTCTCCATGGTCATGTCATTTAAGAAAAAAAAGTACAACCACGTGCCACAGATTGGTAGTTGCACTCAGAGCATGCCATCCTCTGGCTACTAGAGTGATCGCACAGAGATAAAGAAGAGAAGCTGGTACAGTACAGGAGCTCATCAGTGAGGGCCTTTACAGAAGAAGAACAGTTGTTCTTCAAGTGCTAATCAATCTTATAATCCTAATGTAGAGAAAACTCCCACTAACTTTAGTGTTAAACTTCCTCTGTTGGAATTACATTATTCAGTGCACTGCAATGCATTTCATAAGCATTTGATTGCAAAAATGCTCCACAGGTCCAACAGACTTGGATTAACAGCATTAAAGACATTGAGGTTTCCAATGCGTTTCAGGCTTGCAACTTCATGGCAGTATCAACTGTTGCTGCTCTTTTCCTCTTTGAAACAGAAAGTAAAAATACAAATTTGCAACATTACAAATCTGTTTTGCATAAACCCTTGGGCCAAAGCCATCTCCAATGTAACTCTATTGCCTTGAGTCGTATATATTTTGTTCCTGCATTTCACTTCAGAGATGTCGCCACTGCAGGCAGTAAGATGATTTGGTGAGAATGATTGCAGAGATTATCACAAACAGATCCCGATCTCTAATCTAATCAAAATCTCTGTCTAATACCCTACACATTAAGTCCAAGTTCAAAGCGCTGTACGCTAACTGATGTACTTGGCATCCCTCGGACCAGGCAGCAGAAGCAGGAGATGAATGCATAAAACAGGAAATGGATCATGGCCAATTAGTGGTGCAGAAACCATGGCGGGTCATTTCCAAAATAACAAATGAGCTTGGCAGGCTGGCATGTCTTTGTGCGGTGACCTGAGTCAGGCGAGCGTCGAAGGCCTTATTCCAGCGCTGCGGGTGGCTGCACAGACCAGTCCACGTGGGCTTCCTCCGGTGCTGCAAGACAGGCCTGGGAGGCCGTGCTGGTCTGCAGGCACAGCGCAGCTGGGTGGGGGGAAGAACAAGGGAAACTTGAGATATAAGTCATACTTGTCACTGCAAGACATTTGCAAATCATCTGAACTATGGTCCCCATTACTCAGAGCCTGGCTCTGTCCAAGAGGGATATCTATCCAGCAGGGAGGATGGGGAAAGGCAAAGCTCAGATTTCAGCCCATTCCTTTCCGTGATCTTTTTCCTCAGTTATCAAGAGGAAAACAGGGTTTGAGGAGCAGGGATCATCTACTAGCCAGAGCGCCTAGCAGCCAGCTAGAGTCCTGTGAGCCCAGCTGAGCCCAGAACCCACTTGGCCAGGCAAAATGCAAACAAACCCGACAAGCTGCTCCTTGCAGCAGTGGGGCTGCAGCACAAAGAAGCGAAAGGGCAGAGGGGAAACAGAGGCACAGCAAGGTGAGGGGGTTTGCCTTGGTTTGCCCTTGACCACAGTGGTGGGCACTGACCTCCTGCGTCAGCTAATGGTGAGGCAGTGTGATGTCTCCAGCCCATGGCTTTGCTGGTGGGCACCTGCAGGTTGGTAAGGGTGGGCACCCCACCTGCAGATAGAAGAACCTGTTCTGCCATAAAAGGATCCTAGTAACGCTAATACTAGGGTTTTAATGTTTAAAGATGTCACTGTTAAACTAGGATGTTCAAATTAGTCCATTGTAACTTCAAGTCAATGTGAAATAGAATAAAAAATGGTAAAGGGACAAGAATCCTTTTCTTTTTTTCTTTTTTTTTTTTTTTGTGACACAAGAGGACACATATGAGAGAGGCAAAGAGAGTGAAAGAGAAGAGAACAGAGAATAAAGACACTTGAAAAGGTTTTCCTTGTGGTTTTTATTTAAAAGAGAGCTATGTGTTATGCATGTACTTAATCTCTCACTCTTGTTTTCCAGGCAAAGAATGGGTGGGAACTCAAAAGCATCAAATACTTAGGTCCCATTATATATTTTTCTTTATTGAAACCTTCATAGTTTTCTTGTGTGCCAAAAACAGTGTTTGAAAACCCTTTCAATGACCTCTTGCATCAGTCGTGCTTTAGATTTCTTTCCATCATCAAGGCCTTCAGCAAACAGTCTCCTCCGTGGAAACGCTTGGGGGCTGGGAATGAAAAACTTTGATTTCTAGAAGCTGATACAAAAATTGATGAGCTAGAGGTGGAAATGAAGCCAAAGGCAACCTTCTTGTGAAAAAGGGGGTTTAAACTCTAGCCTGGAATTAGGCAGTGCAACACGTATTCCTGACATCAGACCAGTTTTACTCATGCCTCTTTCTGTGCTTGTTATTGAGGCTATTACAGATAAACATGTTGACAGCTCATCTTGAAAAAAGAAACATCTCATCTCTGCAGAAAACCACCCTCAGCATGGTGTGTGTGGCTGCATAATCTATACCAGTCCTAGGGCAGAAAACTGCATCTGCTTAGACAGACAGGCAGAAAAACCTTCAATATTATTTTCTAGTTCTTCAAGTCTTGAGTGAGAAAACCTTGCCAGGACTAGCTGTGGTGGATTGCACTGAATTGTTGAGCGTTATGCGTTGATACTGAAGCTGTGCAGAGAACAGAGATTCTGTTTAATGTAAATTTTCAAGGTCTTGATGTCAGTTTTCACTGTGGTTAGGTATGAAACCCTTATGCTTCAAAATTCTTCAAGGAAACTTTTTGAAGATTCATTTCAGGTTGATCAAAATACATTTCAGCAATGATATTTCATTTTGATTTTCTGTCACAGGAATGTTATTATAATATAAAATAGAATGCAAAATTAAACAATTCAAAGGAAGACAATGCTTTCAAAACAAGAAAAACTAGTGTTTAACTCCCAAAATGTCAAAACGAGATAGTCTGGTATCAGAGCTACTTTTGCTCTTCAGACTGAAATACGGCAAAATCAACATGGTTCTGTACCATCATACCACTAGTGTTTTCCTGTCCAGCCCTCATGGACAGGTACTAAAAGGAGTACAAATTATTAACTATTTATCAATATTAACATTTTTCTTGTTTATCAAAAAGTAATGTAGCTGGATCAATTATATACTTTTAAGGGAAACCACCACCTTTTTGTAAATGAAATTTTGTGTTGCTTACAAAAGAATTCTTTACAGACACACCTTTTTAAAACCACTAAAAGCTGCAAAAGGTAGGGGTAGGACAAAAAAAAAAAAAAAGTTTGGTCTTATCAAATAATCAAAAGATTTAATTAAACAATCTATAGGAGATTGAACTATTCTGCAATAGGGTCATAACACTATTTGAGCCTATGGTATGATAGGTATTTACACTGTCACATTATCCTACCAGCCTCTGACATACCACCTGCATAGATAGGATGAGCTGAGGCTTTAGGAAGCAAAAAAAAAAAAAAGAAAGAAAAAAAAAAAAGAAAAAGAAAGAAAGAAAAAGAGTTTTCCAAAACCATATGCACAAAACCAAAAACTTGTCCTTTAACAAGAGGACCCAAGATACTGTTGCTTACAGCCACAAAGGAAGCTGAGGAAGCTGGGATCCACAGTAAATGAAGCATCTTGAATTTGAGATGGTCATAAACTGGAGCTATACAAAGCTTTGAACTACAGAATAAAACAAATATTGGGAAAAAACAGGAAATTCAGTAAGCCAAGAACAGTGGGAGGGAATATGAGGAGTTGGGAGGCATCACCCTGGGGAAGAGGACAGGGACAGCCTTCCAAAGGAGTGGGCTGACTGGAGGACTGTGCTAACTCATGGGCTGGATGAAATGAAACAGCAAGAAATACAATACTGCAAAATGTTAAATAAATATAATGTAATGTAACAACAACAAAAAAAAAGGCTGTAAATTTAAGTTTGTTTATTGGAAAAGACAGAGAAGAAAGAGCTGGGTGGGCTCACTTAACCATAGCTATGATCTTACCATAGGAAAAATATGCCAAGTGGGCTATTTCCATTTGATACATGAAAGCGTTAACACCACAGTACAAACTCAGTTATGGAGACTTCATCTTGACTTTTGCACACAACTGTAATCATTTGTCTTCCAAGAGGCGACTTAAAGCTAGACCAGGCAAAGGAAGGGCTGTTAGGATGATCCAAGGAATGGAAACAACTACGCAAGTGAACTCTGAGAGAAGTTATGCTTATGCTGCAGTGAACCATAAATTCAGGTACGTACAGCTATGAAAATATGGTGTTTTCCTGAAAAGATTATCCTGCATGGAAGCAGCATAAATCAGCCCATGCAAAATCCCACGCCTGGATTAGCTTGCTAAAAACTAATCCAGCTGTTTTTACACTGTCCTTTATCAGCCAGTTTATGGGAGAGTTTGGCATGTGCAACCTCAGAAAGCAAATGCTAAGAAGGTATCTGATTGCCATCCATAAATATGCTGAGGGAGGAAAAGGGAAATCAACAGAGAGGAAGAAATGCAAATGAAGCTCAAGGACTACCTTGGCACCTGGACAAGTGGTAAAAACTGGCCATGAGCAAAGTTGAATTGGAAATCTGAAGAAGGACTTTAATCATCCAAGAAGGATGGGTGCAGAGTGGCTTTCTTGCAGAAAAATCAGGAGCAGAAAACTTAATTGGTTTTACAGTTTCATCAAACTGGATCTCAATTAATATTTTAAAGGAATTTCATAGCACAGCTGTTTGAAATAATAGGGATCTGGATTCATTGATCCAGAAGATTGCTTCCAATTCTGTCTTCCTAAAATACAGTTGTAAATAAGCAAAGAAAACATGAAAGTCCAAAAAAAGAAAAATCCTCTAAAAACAAACAAACAAACAAAAAAACACCAAAACCAAAATGTGTAGAACAAAAAAAAGAGGTGTAAAGGGTGACATCATGGTCCCAGGAGAAAAGGGAATCTGAACTGGAATGCAAGAGAAGGATAAGGATGGGAGAAAACATTAGGTGACACAACAGAGTCATCTAGTAAAAATAAGTGGTGTTGGTGTCAGAAACAGTGTGATTTAGTGTCCTTATTAATAATCTATTGGGAATGTAAGCTGTACACAAAGGGCTCTCACAGATGGCCCTGGCTTCAGAGGAACTGTAGGGTAAATCAGGACGTGGAAATAACACAAAGTGACCTGCTGAGACTGGGGACATTGCTAGAGAAAACAACAAGATGAGTTGCCACTTGTAAGCATGAAAACATACCTAAGGCAAAATCCTCCAGAACACTTGTAGTCAGTGGCAAACTAATAGCAGGAACACTAAAACACTTTGCAATGAGAGTGGGTGGCCAATTGAACATAAGTGCATATTACAGTTTGGCTGCAAAAATGCTGATGCAATTTTAGGGTGCGGTTCCCTTGATATTTGAATCAAAAGCACTAGCAACCTATTTTCTACATCATTTTAATGCAAATGTATCTGGAATAATACATTCAGGGGGAGTTGCTTTGCATGGACAAATTGGAACAATGACAGTGGGAAACAACAAAAATTATCAGGAATCTAGACTGTCTTAAAAATCAGATTTAAAATCTCTGTGTGTATTAACAGCAAAGGTCCTTTCAGTCCTATTTTTCTATGACTCCACACTATGCTCCACGCTAAGCAGATAGACTCAGAAGATATGAATGCCAAAGGGGAGGAAACGATTTAGACTGCTACATAGACACAGAAGTGCCAAATGGGGTGAAATTAGCAATGTGAAACCACAGGCTGACGAGCAGGAAAGTCTCTCAAGATGTATTCAGCTGTAGAAAAACTGCCAGGGGACTGGTGGAAGCTGGTCACTCCGGATTTTTACAACAAGGCTGGACAAAACACTAGAAAGTGTACCATAGGGAGCAATTCTCCTCTGGCAAAGAGCGGTGGAGCAGATGATCTAATAGGCTTCTTGCATCTCTAACCTCTGCAGTTCCATGATTTCTCACTATAAAGCACAAGATTTCAAGAGGAAAAAGGAATAAATCGAAGGGAAAATATTAGATGGGAAAAAAAAAAAAAAAACACAAAAAAGCTGGAGAATGAATGTTCTGTCCTCTTGCCTTTCTGTATTTAAAGGAGTTGCTTCTGGCACATTGTTTTGTTGTCAGAGACACTTCATTTTCTCTTTCTCTCACTTACCATTTTTTCTCTCTCTACAAAAGCAGAAATAGCCACTTGAGACTGCTGATGTCTTTCTGAGGAAGGATGCTGCTCTCATGCTTTGGAACAGCATCAAGGCTTTGGCCATTCAAAACATAAAAACCTCATTGTTTTCTTTGGGAACAGATTTCTTTGTGAAGCAAACCCCCAGCAAGTACATACATCACAGCATATGCACCAGCATATCAGCCCCGCTCCTCTCCCGCATCACCTTCCCCCCTCTTCCAGTAAAGGCTTTCATTTTACCACTTTGCCCACTTCTTGTGCAGGTACCCTGCTCTTTGGCCTGTGCTGTCTCCTGCAGCTGAAACACCCTTTGGGTCTTTGATTTGCATTCGGGCATTTCTTTAGAACCCGCTTTTCTCTTAGCAAAGGGATAATTAGCCAAGTATGGTCAAGCCATTTGTAGAATCGCAGGGGGAGTTAGGTTGGAAGGGACTTTTGAATGTCATCTGGTCTAAACCCCTGAAGGGCAACTTTAAAGTTAGAGCAGGCTGCTCAGAGCCTTCTGGAGCTGAGTCAAAGTCATGACCAAAATTTTAGAAGCTTCTCCAAGGACTGAGTTTCGACAACTTCTCTGGGCAGCCTGTTCCAGTGCTTCGCCATCCTCATCAAGAAAATGTTTCCTTTAACCCAGTCCTCATTTCCCTCGGTGTAGGAAGGCCTCCCCTATTCTTTTTATTTTCTGGACTAAGCAAACTTGCTCTGTCAGCTCCTCCTTGAACATTGTGTGCTCCAGCCCCTGACCATCACCATGGCCCTCCACTGGAGTCCAGCTAGTTTCTCTACACAGAAAGTAAGAGGATGAGTTTGAATGCCCAGAACAAGAACACAGTTAACACTTGATTTCTGACTTTTTTTTTCTCTTTAACTGTCTGTTTACACGTCTATTAAAAGTTCTAAAGAACTTACTATAAATTCTGAAATAAAAAAACCAACCTCTCTGCCTTTTTCATGTTTTTAAGAGGCTCTTTCAGAAACATCTAACACATTGGGAAGAAATCAACTATTATTAATGGTGTTTGTCTGTCTGTGTGTACCCAAGCCTGATTTTCAGGGAGGCTGAGCATTCGCAAGTCCATACCAGCTTCAGGAAGGATTGTGTGTGAACAGCACTTCCAAAAACAGGTCAGGTTTTTCAATGTGTATTTGGACACCTGAGTTCCACTCATTGTTACTGGGAATTACAAAGCCTCTGGTGGATTTGAAATCTTGATCAGTATATATGTCCTGATGGCAGGCAAATGCATTTCCAAGGGAATAATATACTGATTTTTGGAAGTTGTGATAGCTTTGACATGCCAACGTGTCAGATATGTAACATAAGAGCAGGCACCGCTGCCTGTTATCTAGCTGTTAGGGATTTTTGGAGAGAATGAGTAGATGGGCAGTAATTACAAGAGGGCAGTTTATAGTCACGTATGGCAGAAAGGCTTTCCCACAGTGGAAGCTTTAGCAACATTTCCTAAAGACATTCTCATATTACCACCTCAAAAAGAAAAACATTTTTAAATGGCAATAATTATCTGAAGTGGTTTTGATCATGACAGTACCTTTAAATTGGATGGACCTTTTATTCAGGGAAATACTTTTCCTATTTCTCATGCAAATTTCACTTTCTGTATGTAGACAGAAACTACTTTATTTGTCACTAAGCTGCAGCCAGCTTCATCCGCATAGGTATGACTTACTACACAGCAATGCAGAGAAAGGAGTTATTCAGCCTAGCGACATTATCATAATATGAGGGCTTCTGCCTCAGGTTGCAGAGCACACGCTGGGACAGTTAGTTCCTCAAGAGCAGCCAGCTCCCAGAAAAATGCCCTCCAGCACATGGCTAGGTCTCCAAAGATGAGCAAACCCAGGAGAGGTGCTGTTGAGTACTGGGAGTTCTGAGGCTGCTTTGGGCCCCAGTTTTGTTCTTCTTCCCCTTTGCCTCAGGTCAGTCCTTCCTGACCTACTTCAGTCCTTTAGCAACCTGGCATCTGGAGCTAGTGCCAGCCCCACATCAGCTCAGGATATGGTAAAAAAAAAAAAAAAGAAGATTAAATTCAAGCTGAACCCTGAGCTGCCTACAGAAAGCACTGAGCACGGGCCATGGGAGACTGGGGCCTCTTTGGTGTCCACCCTGTGGCCAAAGAGACACTTGCCATGTCCAAGGGGAGAGGAGCTGCATGAAATGTCTCTCTCAGTAGACCTGGGGGAGAAGGTGTTCCTGTTTACCTTGGAAAACTACTGGCAGCACATGCAGATTTGTCATAGCTTGTGATGTTAAGGATAGTAACGGGACATGGAACTCCCAAACTTCACACCTCAGCTGCACATCAGCACCTTGCACTGCTCAGAAACAACTGGCTCCGTTCCAGCTGGGGGAGAGCAACATTTTGGATGGGATCTCCTCACCTATTTTTAGTTACCTAAAGATCTGGCATACATCCGCTTTCCCTTTAGAGTCAGTGAAGAGTGAAATGAAGGTGAGTTATCCTATCCCATCCTGTCCTGGAGGACTGCAGGGTTGGGCAGGGGTGTCATGCTGGGGACAGCAACACTCATCAGTCCACAGGCAGAGGTGGCAGATGCTTGAAACAGACTATGAAGGTGGCTTTGCTCAGGCAATTTAGGAGTCTGCTCTTGTGCTGAGCTAAGGCACGGTATTTCAGTGCGGGAAGACGTGAACCACGTCTTCATTCTTGGGTTTACAACAGCAAGGCTCGGCCCTTTCAGTCAGTGCCTTGGTGCTGCTCTGCGTGCAGTCCTGTGGTTCGCTTTGGGCTACTCAGCCCTTGCACTCCTGCAGTCCTTGGGAAAAATACAACTTTAGAACAAAGCAAAACAACTCAAAATTCAACTCTTCTGCCCAGGGGATAAAAAGGAATATGCCAATGACTCGTTATTCCACATGGATTGCCCATTACTTCTGTTGACTTCAGGGCTGCAGTCACTCACGGAGAACAGGGCGATAGTATTTACATGGGGATTTCAAGGAAGACTGCTCTTATAAATTAGTAAAATGCATGAGTCATCCCAGCGCAGCGTTTGATCCAAGAGACGCAGCTATCAGCCCAGCACAACATCCTAGCATCTGTCCAAAACGCAGCGCGCCCTCATTAGCACACTGTTCCTGGGAGCTAAGCAGGCTGAGGGTTGCAGGGAGGTGCTATTGTTATACCAGGAGTAATTCTTATGTTTTATTGATACCCAATAAACTGCATGTTAGCCTGAAAGCAGAAAGAGGCAGAGCAAGCGGGCTGGTAGAGATATCTGTTATATAACACTCGAACACAAGGCGGGGAACTGGCCAAATCCTTTTCAATTACTTATTTTTCAATAAACATCAGGTTTGGGGAGGAGAACCATCTGAGCAATTTAATAATTAATAAGAACGTATTCATCCAGACACATCACCTATAAATAAATCCCTCAGATAATGTATTTGTGGATTTTCACAACATTTTTTCCATTCCACTTCTTTCACCTTTTTTTTTTTTTTTTAATTTCAATCTAGGTCCAATTGCCCTGAGATTTTCCCAGAAATCAATCGCATAACCACCTGGGGGAAAGCAAACGAGCATGTGGCGCTCAGGCCCTTGCCCATTCAGGAGTAAAAGTGGTGTTTGCAATGACCAGGACCTCTGGCAACGCGGGAACCTGGCCGGTGAGCCGTGGCGAGATGGAGATTAGGTAATGCTACGGGACTCCGCGAAAAGCAGACAAATGTGGGTGCTGCACACAAGCTGAGAATTACTGTGGGTGTCAATTAACCTCGCAGATCACAGGGCTTATTTGGCTGAATTATTTATCCCAAAGATAAAACACCAAAAGAAAGAAAAGCATCATTAAATAGCACAGCCTTGCACAGAGTTTAGGCAGTGAACCAAGTTTCCGAACAATTTAATTTATTAGGGACCTAAATTGTACTAGATTATCAAATCAAGTGGAATAGAGGGAGGCAATGCATTTTGCATACGGTACCCAGAATGTAATAAGTGTGTTATTTCATTCATGCCATGTCTCAGCCTGAGTTGTGAAGAGAAGGGGATGTTTCCTCTGTAGGGTAATTTTCCATTTTTTATCCATTTTAAAAGCTGTCAAACAGCTGTCATGAAGGAAAAACGTTGCTGGTTTATCACTGAAGCTTGAAACCTGTTAAATGTGAATGTAAAGTGGAGCACTACATAAAGTCCCAATACAATGGGAAGAAGCTTAACTGTTTGAAGTCTGTCTTTGGGGAGATTATACCCCAGCAGAAAAAGACAATAAGAGAGTTTTGCCTTGGGAAAAGAGAGACTGACAGGTCTGCATGTTTTTCTGCAATCAATATTGTAGACGGAGCTCTTCTTACATGGTGGAGTTCAATTAAAGAAAAAAAAAAAACAAACGAGAATTTGGGGGAATTCCCCAAAGAGTTCAAATCCTTCCCGGGAGGAGGGAATGTTTTTTTCAAGATGAGTTTGCATGAAAAATTCATGCAGTGGATGGATACATTCATACAAAACGAAAAATGATAAATAAATAATTGTCTTAATTCTTACTGCCTCACATAGCAATTGCACATCCATGTTGACCACTTCAGTTTGCAAAACTAGTCCTCAGTGTAAACATGTGTAAAATTAAATCATCCAGAAAAGCAAAATAAGACAAAAGGTCACACATGCTAACTGAAGCAAGTGGCTCATACTGACGTCTCTCACAACATCCAGGAAATAAGAAGCTGCCACACGCAGCCAAGAAGCCGGTACAGGGATGAACACAAAGAGACAGACAAAACACAGCATGAAAACGGGTGATAAGCAGAGATTTGCAGCCATCAGGAAGGAGAGAAGAGGAGGCAGCTGCAAAGACAGGAGGCCGGAAAAGATAGACGAATTGGGCTGGAAATATATACAGTTATGATAACGTCTATGAAAGAGATTACATGAAGCTGCAATTAGCTAGCTGTACTCGACTGCTATTCAGTCATACTTGCATCTCTCACTCTCACTCGCCTCCTTTTCCCCAGTACTGACTGTGTGGGGAAGACGGTTATCTTTGTTGGAGAAGAGCTATGTACACGACGCTTGGGTTGGGCAAATAAAGCACCAGCCTGGTTTATGGTCTCTGCATCTTCAGGCTGGGGAGAAATGCAAGGGGACCTTCCACAGGAACTCAGAAAAGCCCATTGGCCACCACTGCTTGCCTCCCCACCGCACTCCTCCTCTACCAGCAAAACACAATCAAAGAGGAATAAATGCAACGTTCCCTATCCTTCAGTTCTAATGACACTTTTTCTAGCCATTGCTGTGTCTTTTGTCCCTGCCACTTCCTATCCCTTGCCTTTTTTCCGCTTCTGCATAGCTGTTTTCTGTGTCACCACTCATCATTTCCTTTTTCTCAGTCAGTTCTTCCCTTTGGATGCCCGCTGCTCCCAGCACGGGCCCTGGATACTGGTCTGCATCTCTCCCCACCCGCCTGCCCCTGCCCAGCTTCTGCTTCCACCAAGTGAAGACTTTCACTGTGTTTCGTGCATGATCCCTCTCTTCACTGTCATCTTCTTTGGTGGGGCTGTGGTTGTGCGATTCCGTATGTGCCAAGGAAAGCCCTAGGACGCGAAGTTGAAACATCCTTTTCATCTGCTTCTCCATTACTCCAAAAAGGGGTCCCAAGGGCTTGCTCTGGGAGACAAACTCCTCTTGAACTGCTCTCTGGTGACAACAAACTTGGGCTCTTACGCAGATCAAATAGTCACGTGGCAAAGATACCTCCTCAAGAACTGGGATCGTCCTGGAAAAGCTTTTTTGACTGTTTTTGTAAAGAGAAGCCTGAATGAACTCCCTTCCAGCCTGCGGTGCTACGTGAGCCCACGCTCTGATTTGACTCACGATGGGGCCCAATGTGGAGGTTGTGGCTAGACACCTCAAGTGAGAGAATATCAATGTATAGGAGAAAATGCTCGTTTTGAACAAGTAATCTAAAAGCTAGAGGTTGATGGTTCTATTTAGTAACAGGATACATTCACACTACATTGTTTTATCTAAAACCATGGCCATCACTAAGCTACATATTTCACCACCAAAGACCTCCTCTGGGAAGGAGGCTGGCAGGTGGGAGAGCTACATGATCACTGCGACAGTGAAGACAGCTTTTGGCAAGTTGTCCTTGGGTAAACAGCTAGGTTTATATGAAATGCCCTGAGTCTCTGGCTTACACATTTGTAAAATTCAGCCTCGCAGCAAAAAGAAGAAACTCGTGTGCCTGTGTATTTTTTAAGGTCTTGTCCAAAAGACCCTACTACAGAAAACTCATTTAATCTACCTCAGAGGGATGAAGGGCTGAGTCAACCCTGCTAGGATTTGAACCTATCACTCCAGGGAGCCTAATTATTGCAAATGCGATGCTTAGGCCACTAAACCCTTCCCTCCTGCTCTAATCACCTCTCAAAGAGCCCCTTTTGATCCTGGAAGGTTACGCAGCGCCGGCGATAAAGGCAAAGTATTTAACAAAGTCTCCATAAGTGGAGTAGATCATTATTCATATTACAGCAGGTTTAAAAGAGCCAGGCAAAGATGAGAACATTGTGCTGTAACAAAGATTACAGTAGCAGAGCTGCGAATTGCTTCTCAGCTCCACTCTGGGTTTTCTTTCTGCTACACAATAGGAAAATGAAGCAAGAGGAGAGCGGAGCTAAATCACACTTGCTCCCAAAAGCATTACACCCCTGATGCAGTGTTTACTTGGAGGAGGTTTCATCTCCAGGAGCCACATGGTCACCACCTCTGGTTTCAGCATGCAGGGACTGTCCGTGCCATGGGCTTATATGCGCACATCCGTGCTGCAGGAGCATGGGGAGGACCATGGGGAGTGCAGAGATTCTTGCCCAGGTGCAGAGAAGCAGTCAAAAAAACATCTGTAGAGGGAATGAGAACAACAGCTCCTTGAGTTTCTTTGCTTATCTCAGGATGTTGGTAGTATTTCTGCACACTTTGGAAGGCTTAAGTGAAAGCTGATGAGAATCTCTTGTCTTATTATAAGAAGGCTCCTGGTTGGAGGTGGAAGGAAAGGCAGAGCTCGGGAGCAAAAGGAAGTCATTTCTTTCAAACTCTGAGCTTTGAAGAAAGCACATCCCATGCTCCTCCTCAGAGATAACATTGCAGCTGATAATTTTGCCTTTTATTCCCCGGGAGAAAAGGGAATTTTTCTCCCTCCTTCCATTACCTGAAAGGGATGCACGCCTTCTACTGACATGCAGATAGACAAAATCTGAAATGCTAATGGACTGGCAGTGTTTGCAGTGGGGTGAACAGTTTTCTGCTGGAAGGCTGGTTGGCAGGATACCGTCCTGCAGTCATTGAATCATTGCACTGAATCACAGCCATGTTGGCAGAATCCCATTCTGAGGAAGTTCACAGTACTGTCAAACACCTGCTGTTGCCATTGAATGATATTATGCAAGATCTGAAATTCTATTTATCGAGATCCCTATTTGATTTCTTTTTTTTTTTTTTTTTTCCATCCTCTTCAGGCAACAGAGTCTCAAATGACTGCACTAAAACCTTTTCCTAAGAGCATTATACAATACTCAGCCTGATGCCAGAATACCAGTTCTTGTAGGGTGAAATTCTGCTCTTCTGACTCTGAGCTGATCAGAGATGCCAAGATAGCATAGGATACAAAAGCATATGAGCATTGCTACTGTATGCACTCTGTAGAGTTACTCTGGTAAGGAGACCAAACAGGTTTTGACTCACAGAAGCCCAGCCACCCTTATTTTCCCCTTGAAAGCCCTGGAGGGAGAGGACACTGCTAGAAATCGTTTTTATCTCCTAGTCTGGTGAGACTGTGTTTGTTTCCAGAGACTTCTTGAGCCACCACGATGGGAAGTTTGGCTTACACATGCCTAGAAGTGAAGAATACCAGGTTATGAGAGTTACAGAGCAAGTATATTCTCAGCTCTAATAGCTTATAAGATAAGGTAGTTTAAAGTGGTATTTCCCTGGCTTATTCCATACCTTTTGCCCTGCCATACTGCCACCTTCACCTTGATCTCTGTTGAGTCCTCTTTCAAAAGCAGTAGCTCACATCTTAGCAAACCATCCCGAGCTCCAGCCTGCCTCTTTGGCTTTCCCCCAGCCCCGTGGGCAGCAGGGGCCATGGACACATCTCCACTCCAGCCCTCACGGCTCTCCAGCCATGTGTCATCACCAGACCTGCTTCTTCTCTTTGCTTCTATGGATCTGTCCTCCTCTTTCCTCCAGTCCTTTAATTTTGGGAAATCTAGTCTGCCAGCACCACTGACTGGCTGGCTCTTTCCTCTGCTGATGGATCTGCCCTCGGCGCGGGAGAGGTCTCCTCCTGCCCACGCTGCAGTACCTGCTGGGTTCATTAGGAGGTGTCAGCCAGCTGTGCCAGGCTGCAGCACAGCTCTTCCTGTCGAAGCCCAGCCTTTCCTGACAGCTTTCTTGAGCAGCTGGATAACACTATTGCCTCACATCAAGTTCGCAGTCTGGGTGTGAGCTTCTCTTTGGCTTCTCACATCCAGCCCATATCTTAAAGTCTCACCTTTTCTTTAAATAAAAATAGAATCCAGGCTTGCTTATCCCACTAAAACTCTCACACAACTAAAACTCTCAACCAGGCACTCAGTATCTTGGGTCTCACTTATTGCAGCATCCTCTCCTTTAGTGCTAACACAGCCTTGCCTTGCCAGTATTCCTCTAGAGCACCACTGCAAAGACCATTCTCGTAGCCTCTCTGACTGTGCCAGCTCTCAAGTGAATCCCTCCACTGACTGCCCTTTTTCTTTGGCATGAAGACCCTGCTTGTCCCTGTGCTATCATCTTCCTTGCATCACTGAAGAAGTGATTTCTGTCTTCTGTTTGCCCCAGCCGCTGCTACCCCATTTGAATCTCAAACAAGCACCTTTTCTTTCTACCGTGTTCTCCCCCAAGGTACCCCTTGGAGTTTCAAACAGCATCTCCCTAAATAGGTGTAAAACCCACCTTACTGCTGTGCTTAAATTCCTTCCTCTACACTCACCCTGTACAGGAGAGCCACAGAAGCCTTCATAATAGTTAGGCTGGCAACAAGTTCTTGGTGCTGACCAAAAGTCTCTCTCCAGCTGTTCATCTCCCTCTCCCTCCTCCCATAAGAAGTTAGCACCTCTTCAGCAGACCATGACACAACAAGATTTAACAACAACAAATCTTTTAAAGAGGTATCTTTAAAAAAAAAAAACAACAACCAGAAGCCCTCCCCACAATTTTACACATGCATTTAAGCCCCACAACTTGTATTTGTTGGAGAAGGGATGTGACTGAACCTGCAACTGGGATATCAGATAGCAGCTGCTGGGATATCAGCTGCTGGGACATCAATGCCAAACTGTGTCCAAAACCACTTGTTCCTAGTCACATGCAAAGCCCGTGGCAGGGCAAGGGCTTGGACCTGTCTCGCAGATCCTTGGTTGGTGCCAAGCACTCAGGCATTAATCATCTGCAAACTTGCTGCTCTGTCTTCAAGCTGATACAAGCCAGTCACTTCTGAGCTAAGAGCCTGGAAACAATGGCTTTTAAAACCAGGAAGCAAGATGGTAATTAACATGACCTGTCTATCACCCAGATTATTAAACTGCATTATAAATGTTTTGTTGCTGAAGATTAATTATGTAAATCTTCACAGGAGTCTCGCACAACTGAAGGAAATATTAATGTTTGTTCATCAGCTCTGATTTCTTCTCTCAGATACTTCCTAAGGTTGTTTGAGTTCTAGCCTGCTACCAACATCATACAATTTCCATTAACAATATTCATGATGCAAGTAGCTAACATCTCTGTGCGTGTGTGGCTGACTACAGCTTGTAATGGTGTTTCAGGCAAACACTGTCTGGATCTACAGACGTGGCAGGTCAGGAGCTGCAGCTCTGGCTGAGGTCACATCAAATATAACCTCCTCTTCATTCTATGGCCATGAGTTGCCAGGTGATTAATGGAAAGTATCACTCTGTGAAAAATAAAACACCCTGAATCTTTAAGGCCATTGGAACATTGTAAAGTTTTTTTGGATGGCTTTTTCACTCTGTAACACAGACGCCGTTTAGAAAAATGACTCATAAGTCCAGCATGGACACCTCAGAGCTTCTTAGGTGCTGCTGGCAAGCAGAATCAGCTGAGAAGCAGGTATTTATTTTGCAAAAAGTTCCATCAAGTTTAATGCAATTACTTTCAATGTGCCCAAATCTAAGCTCAATAGAAAAATGTTTTGTGGAGAGGGTGTTTTGTAAGCTCTAGGCACAGGTGAATAAGCTGAATAAAAATGTCTCAGTTGTTAAGTTCTATATCCATAAACTCTTAGTCTAAATACCACTCACTAGAACTCCTCAAAAATGTCAAGGCAGGGTTCTGGCCTCAGTGGATGATATATGTGACAAGTGGGACTCATCTCATTTAGCTCTCAATGCCCACCATACAAATTCTGTGTATATGCAAGTCATCAGAGGAACAACTTATGTTCAGGAAAGAGACCCAGGCACTTTAAGTTTTGTCTCTGAAGCCTTTAGGGTGAGATGAAATGTCTATTCCATACCATCAGCCCTAAAGCAAATGGAGGTGTGCAGTTCAGATGTAGATACTTACATTGGGTTGGGACATCTGAGCTATTCCAGTCATGGTCTGTCAGGAGAACATGGTGTTCCTGGTGGCTGCAAAGCCCGTATTTATACCTGCCCTCCAGCTGAGGCCTCTGTCAATAGCAATGTGCTAACATTAACCTGTGTTTTGGGACTTGGTGGAAATATGATGATGTGTCCAAGTTCCAGCTTTGGTTTTTGCCAACAGCATCTCTGCTGCTCAAAGCCACAGGGTTTTGCAACCCAAGAGCCCTCCTGGACAGAAATGAAGCTGCAGGGGAAAAGCCTCATTGCAAATGCACAGTAAATGCTATAGGATGAAAACAGCATCTCTGCTCAGCTGGAGGGGAGCTCAGCTCCTTCTGGATATTAGTAGACCAGGAAAAAAGAAGTTTAAACTGGGATCAATTTTGCAGCTTTAGTTGCAAGGGAAGGTGAGCACAGTTAGCCACATAGTTTCAGATTCAGGATTTCTCTGTTGTGCTATAGACCTCACAACCATATGACACTCTGTCTTTGCTGCAGAATTGAGATTTCAAAAGCAAAAACCAAAAACAAGCGAAAAAAAAAAAACTCACTTTTGCTAGGGCTAGAACACATGAAACTAATATGAGAAATCAGTGTCTTGTTGATCCCACATGTCGTAGTGCATTGCTGACCCCGAAACATGAATAGGGAAATACAAAATATCATTGATTTTTCACTCTTTCCCTAATGATCATGTTAACAGAAAAACCCAGCTACTTTGTTTGTTTTATAATCCCCAGGCGCCTCCCGTGGTTCCTCAGGTGCCAAACCCAGCACTTATTAACACCCTGCTCCCCCGGGCTCCTTGAGGAACACTTCGTTGCAGCTACAGGCAATAGCCGCGCAGAATTAAAAAACAAGCGTGTTAAAAAAAAAAAACATGCAAAATGCAAAATTAACATGCGAACAAACAACAGGGGCCACTCCACTGATTATATTTTCACTGTCATGTTGTATTAATTAAAACTTCCCATCCCTTAATTAAAAGGAAGCAGCCAGAGAATCTCCACCATGTTACGCAGGGTGACTGAATCAAAGGGTCTCTCCGAGGGGTCTGCAACAGCCCTGCCAGGTAGGACCCAGGGCTTTGAGTGAAGAGATCATCTTCGTCAATAGCATTCAGCACTTGGATCCAGGTTTCCACAAGGTATGAGCTTGTGACCCAAGGTTTTGGTCTGCCCCATCTTTAATTGGAACCTGCTTTGGCTTTCCCTCACTCAGCTGCAACACTTGGCATGGGCCTCCTGCATATTTAGATGACAACTAATGAGGATTTTTATTAAACTTGAGCCTCGGCCGGCTGGGAGGAGGGAACAGCTCTTTAGCATCAGATAGGAAAGACTTTTGCCTCTGGAATATTTCTCAGCACGGAGCAAAGAGCTGGGGGAGGAGAAGGTGGTGGGAACGCTGTCAGTGCCGCCGCTAATGGGGCCTGCCCGGGGCACGCTGTTCGGCATCCCTTGGAAGGTGACCTTGACTGCTAACATTTACATTTTAGCAGCCATTTGACATATTCGATTGTGTGTACAGCAAAAAATGCACAGTTCTGGAAGAGATGCATAGATCAGATCAATGTCTTCAGTGCCACTGTCTCCTCTTGTCCTGCCATACTCTGATGTTTGCTATGTAATCTCAAAGTGAGTTCTGCAAGAACACCAAGGCACTGCCCCTTCTTATTAATGCAGGTAATCGATCTCATCAGGCAGCATCCATACAGGTTAACTCAAGGTACAATCTACAAATTAAAGACTTTCTCAAAACAATTAAGTCATTCTAATTGGTAAGACTAGTGTTCGCTATCCAAGGAACCAAACAGCTGGCCATCATTATGTGATTTTGGTGTCATTTATCAGCCTGGGACATGTGGCAGAGACTGCAGATGTCTGCCAGAGGTATCACTGGGTCAGATCCCGGAAAGCTTCACGCCTGCAGCTCCTGTCATTTCCTTACCCCACAGGATCTGTCTTGCAGAAGGTGGAGATTTGACAACAGCTCCCAGTCCTTATTGCCACATGTTTCAGAAGCTCAGCAGATGGCTGCGAGCAACTACCACCTGGCCAAAGGGTGCTGTCGCCCTTCCAAACAAATGGCATTAGCACCTCTGAGGGACAGGCCAACCCACCAACGCTGATGTGCTTTAACTCATGATATAAGGATTGCTAAGAGCACACATGGGGCCAGATATGACGGCGTACCAGATGGGTGGTAATTTGTTAAGCTGCTATAATGCAAAAGCTTTCAATTGAGTATTCAATACCCTAAGATCTTCAGCCAACATAAGAGTCATTTGGTTTGCCTTCAATATAATTGGAAAAGATAGGAAATTAAATTTTTAGGCCATAGCGTGTGCCAATCCCTTTATTTGCTTTGAAAATAAAAATCTCCCTCTCCCTGCTGCTGAAAGTTCAATCACTTATCAAAATAGTGATGCCCTTTGTCCTGGCACATTACTCTAATGCTAAAACATATGTTATATTAAATATTAACCAACTACTAATTGGTGCATCATTTGGCCAAGGAAAGAGCTGGATTCATACTGTCAGTGGCCTTTTTCACTCTTCCAATATCTTAGTACTTTGCTCTTCAGCTAGTTTATCCTCTCACTTTGCCTCTGTCAGCCTTGAGCTTGAGGAGCATTTTGGCTTCTCCAGAAATCAGTTCTGTGCTCGCTTTTGCCTTCTAACTTATGTACAGCAGGACTTGCTGTTGTGGGCAATATGGCCTGGGAGACAAGTTAGTGGATTGAGCTCTGGATTTTAACTAATTTTGGCAACGGTCCTTCTGGGCGAACATAGGAAAATCACTCCATCCACCTCGTGCTTCTGTTTCCCAGGTGTCAACCACAGGGGGATATACATTGTTGTTTAAATTGCTAAGGTTGTCCCCTCACTTTAGGACACAGGAAAAAACATGTGTTGTAAAATCCCATGCTGGAAAATATCTTTGTCAAAATAATTGTATCGGGTTATACTGTTGTCAAATTCTTAAATATGAGATCAGTTCCCTCGACGCACCTAGAGATGGTGAGTGTCATACAAGCTACAATTAAAGTGCGAGATGAATATCTGGCTGATGAATTGAATGCTGGTGATTTTTCAGAAGATGCACAATGCTACCTTTATTTGCATGGCAAGAGCCTTGTGTCTTAAAATAGGTTTCAGATCCCCGAGCAAAGCAGGCTTCCCCCTAAGGGCTGCAGCTGGTGTGGCTGTGGGGAGGGAATGGTGGGAGGACCTGCGTGGTGTTGGGGACAACAGAAGTCCGACCCGCTAGGGAGGAGGACAGCACTTGTTGGGATCTGCGGCCACACAACAGTGCGGTCAGCCTTTAGCCTTCCTGATGCCTGCAGGGACGAGGTGTAAAAGCCAGGCTGGGGTCTTGGGGCCAGAGCGGAGATAAGGAGAAATGCTGATGGCTTGTGACCAAGAGTCAGGTGGAATGGCCTGAAGAATCATGGCTAGTACTGGGGTCATCATCCCAAAGTCACTGAGGAGCAACCAAGCCCAATGAGCCAGGGTGGCCAGACCCACTACTAGCACAGCTCTGGATCTGCTTGCTCAACACAAGCTCTCCTAGCAGGGGAGAGCTCACACTTTGGCCAGGACACTTCACTAGATAGAGGATTTTTTTTTTTTCCCTGTTTCAAGGAACTCAAAAGTCCTACCCTCTTTCTATAAGGAGTTAATTCTCTGTTTAGAAAAATCACACAGTAAAAAAATATTTCTGTTGTGCAGTCCTCAAGCTTTCAAGATGCTTCAATGGGTTCCTGGGAAATCTCTTCAGGATAGGGTCTGGCTGAGCTGTCAGATTGACTGCTAGAGGCGCAGCTGAGTTTCAAATGGCCTAGCAGTGTGCGTGCGAGACGCATCCCGAAAAAAGGAAGATGTTTGACAAGTGAAGTGTTTTTATTTTATGATGGAGAACGAGCAGGAACATCAGACAGGTAAATCGCCCTGCCAAGCATGAGAGTTCCTGACTGACAGGCTCAGCGCCTGCCCTGCCTGCTCAAGAGGATCCAGCATCTATTTTTACTGAAAAGCAACTGCTTAAATTGCCATTTGCTGACTTTTCATTACTGATTATAATTACTATATGCAGGTTGAGAAGAGCAAAGGGAAGACTTGGCTTTGCAGGCAGAGGGAAATGGGAAACAGCTCTTCTTGAACCAAACAGAAGTGAAGGAAGCTGGAGGGAGTAAGAAAAAGCTTGCAAAGCATCAGAAAGCAAAAGCAGACAATCCGAGGGAGAGGAGCAGGGCTAACACTGACATTTATTAAAGTTTAGCAATTAAAATCACGATCTACCAATTAGAATATATGCCAGGGATTGACTCCTACTAATGCATTCCTGCAATAGGAATATCTTTACATCAGAAATTTTGAAAACATAACACTATAATTTGAGGTCATTTACTACCATGCTAAGATACAAACATATCTGATTAAGTATTTTGTCTGAATGCTACGATAGGCCCAAATAAACAAACAGCCTAGAAAGAGAGCATGAGGACATCAGATAGTGTGGTACGAAGTTGTTTACCCAGCTGAAGGGGAGAAGCTTTCTTCAGTCACAAGCACTAAAGCCACCAGAGAATTTGTGTCCTTTCAGCCCTGAATGGGTGAAGAAAAAACCTTGTAGCACAACACCATGTGTTTTGTATGGACCCTATTTAGGAAAGTGTTTAAACATACTTTAATCTATTACTATTCAGCAGTTAAGTACTTAACTTGTACTAAAATCCAGGAGAAGATAAAGATGTGCTGAATCAGAGACTATACACTGCTTTTTGTACAGCAAAACTATTTTGGCAAGGCTTGAGAACGCTTTAAAAATTTTATCGGGATTGTTTTTAGATCTCTTTCTTTCTCAAGCCCAAGTTAGTGTAAGGTGAACAATACAGGGCTTGGAAGGAAAGGAAGATTAAACTTCATCAATCCAAAGCAATTCAGAAGATGTCCAGAATAGCTGTTGTACATAGAAGAAGGTCTCAGCTTTGAAGTCCAATATCTGGAGAATATTCAGGGCTAAAGGCAAAAGCTAAATATCTCTTCAGAATGCTTTGAAGCTCTCCTTTCCACCACCAATATAAAGCTCACGTTTCTAGTCAAATGATCGGGTATCGGATCCTCCAGCAAGGCTTGGCACAAAACCGAGCCCTGGGTGCAGTGGCAGTTGAGACGGAGTAACCGCAGAGGTGAGAGAAGGGAGGATCTTTGGAAAGAAATAAATAGGCAGGATATCCAAAATGGCAGCGTCTGGAAGCTGCTCCGGGGCGGGATGTCAGGATGAACCCCCTGGGAGATGCGATACTGCAGGCAGGGCAGGGGAGGAGGTCAAACGTGCAAGGCCCCGCAATTTGTCAGGCGGCTAACACCATCATTACCTGCGTGTGCGTGCAGGCGGGCATGCCTGACGGCAAATTACACTCACAGATTTCCAGGGTAAATGTCCTCTTACTGGCAGCACAGAGCATTGCCCCCCCACATTAGGAGATACTGTTTTATAATGAGCAGTGAAAGTTAGTGTTCACGGTGTGAGGCTGCGGATGAGTCACTGCTGAAATCAGCAGCGATGTCGATAGTTTTGATTTTTCTGCCTATTACACACTTTTCCTTTCTTCTGACATCACTGGGAGGAGCAGTGTAGGATGAAGTGCGGGCTTGAAAATGGAGGGAAGGGGTCTGAGGTTGAGCCGATGTATTGGGCTTAGCAGGAGGCCTGGCAGGAGCTGCCGCCCGTGGGGGAGCCATGTTGGAGCAGTTTGGTCCTGAGGGATGGGCCCCGTGGTACGGACCCATATGGGAGCAGTTCTGGAAGAGCTGCAGCCTGTGGGAAGCCCACGCGGGATCAGCTCGGGAAGGACGGCATCCCGTGGGAGGGACCCCACGTGGAGCAGGGGCAGAGAGTGACCGTGAAGGAGCGGCGGAGACGCAGCGTTAGGGACTGACCGCAGCCCCCATTCCCCTTTCCCTGCGCCGCTCGGGGGGAGGAGGTAGAAGAGGGTGGGTGGGGGAAGGTGTTTTCAGTTTGCTTTTAGTTCTCACTGCTCTGGTCTGTTAGCAATAGGCAATAAATTTCATTAATCTCCCTACACTGAGTCTGTTTTGTCCATGACAGTAATTGGTGAGTGTTCTCCCTGTCCTTATCTCAACCATAAGCCTTTTTTCATCTTATTTTCTCCCCCTGTTCTGTTGAGGAGGGGGAGTGAGAGAACAGCGTGGTGGAGCTTATCTGTCCGTCACTGTGAAACCACCGCAGATGAAGGAGACAGACAGGGGAGAAAAATAGTTTCCCTGGGTCCCTCATTACTGTTGTTACCCAATGTCAGGTTCAGGAGGGAGGTGTCTGGGAGTCAGACGCTTCTTGAGAGTTTCCAGCAGGTGAACATCTGCATCCATGCTGGACCTCTCGAGCACTGTCATTTTTGGCAGGAGCCCAGCTGTCAGGGGGGAGCCAGCCCTGCGCGCACCAGGGGCACAGGCACACCAGCCTCAAATGGCGGGCATCACTCGCAGAAGCATGCCTTGCAAGGTTTTGCAACATCAGTGGAGGAAAGGAGGCAAGGAGAGACCAGAAAAATCACATGTTCTGCCACGAGTGCTTTCCTAGGATTCCCTTAGTCCTGTTTCCCTGGGCCTCTCTCTTGTTGCTCTCAAAATGGCCATTTCTTTGTACTTTGTTGAAAAACATCAGCTGCCACACTGGTACCTCCTCTGAAAAACAATGAAGGAAGTTGGCACTGAGATGGCAAATAAGAAATGCACACAGAGAAACCATTTGAACTGCCTATATGCATTGCTGGGTCCTGAACTAACTGTAACCATCCAGAAAAAAGGCCCCAACAGCTCACTGAAAACCTCTGCTATTTTATGCTGGCCATTGTCTGAGACTCCGTGGGGGAGATTTTTTAGTATTATTTTTGTGCCATTATATAAATTGAAGGACTATGTTTCATTCTGGCCATTTCAGATCTGAAAAGAGATATGGTAAAAATAGCAGGGGCCTGGGGACAGGTGACAAAGAGGATTAGAGAGATGGGAAAGCCAGTGTGTAAAAGATTGAGATGTAGGATTTGTCACAGTTCCAGGGTTAGCTGCTCCTCTGACCTCTTCCTAGTACAGAGGCAGGCTCTGCTTCTTCAGGCCTGTGGTGGCAGTCAGTCCATCCATTTCCTGCAAACACCTCCTGGAGAGCTTACTGAGCCTTTCTTTCAAGAAGCTCAATTCTTCATGTCCAGCACTCTTGGGATCTCTTGATTCCTCTCCTTAGCAAAAGAAATCTGCAGTTGGACTCTGGAAATAGCAACCTTCCAGCTCTGGCTGTCTTGCCATGACCCCTGCCATGCTAATTGCTAATCTGGAGGCACTGTGCAGCCTTCCAGCTAGTTTCCTAATAGCCCTGCTATTAAACTAAACCAACATTTACAGGAATACCTGCCATTGCCCCATCACATACCTTATTCTTAGAGACTTATAAGGCATCCTCCTGTACCCTCCACTAGATAGTGCCATGCTCGTGACCCCCACTTGAAGGCCATGAGACCTGGTTGCTATTTTCTGCTCCATCACCACCTCCCTGCATGACTCTGTGCTTTTGATGTGGGATTCATCTGGCAGTGGCCATCAAAACCTGAGGCACCCCCAGTGAATTATGTCTCCTACAGTCACTGGGGAGAGATGCTTGCAATGCATGACTTACCTTAAGCCCGTATCTCAGAATGAGACCTCAGAACAGGCATTGGCAGGCAGACAGGGGAGATTGCTTCAAAGGCTGAAGGAGGATGACCAGGAGAAGCTCACTTTAGGCTGCACCGGTCCACAAGGAAGGTGGGCTAAGTACTCCCAAGCCACTGAGAGAAAGCCACTAGGCTTGTTTCGAGCAAGCCTAGAGGCTGAACCCATAACACTTAGTGTCTTTCTTATCAGGCTGTTTCAGGTTAGCTTGCTGCTGTCAAAGGAGAAGCAGGCAGTGAAGAATAAAGAAGTGATCAGCAATTTTACCAATATAGAAATCTTCACGAAAGGACCTCACTCTAAATGACCTCGTCTCTGAATGATTTTGTGCCCTGACTTGATGCCATTTTGTCTTACAACCAGCCCAAGGGTCAGAGAAACAGCAACATGGCCTAGGGCTACGTTTGGATCCCAACCACTTACACTGTCAAGTGCCAACCTGACGCCACTGAGCTCTGAGTGGCTTTTCCTAGGGAAGCAGCCAATAAAAAAATCAGAAGAGATGTTCTTGTAGAGACAACCAAGTACTTGTGAAGAGTTAATGGAGAAAGACAGCATAAAAGATAACGAATGAGCTGTACCTTCAAGTCTCCTCAACTATGGAAATGTAAAAATCTCATTTTTCATTTTTCATATTAATAAGCCTGTTTTGCAGAACTGCCCTTCTCTTACACAAACACTTAACACAGTCCATATACCCTTTCTTCCTTCGCTGTCATAAATCATCTTTTGAATGTTCTCTGTGAAGTTGCTAACTGCACTTTTGCTATTAATCTTAACTCTAACTTTTTCTAGAGTATATCTCCTTGCTGATCCATTTTAGGCAAGCAAGACAGTGCTTTGGACAGGGCCCTGCTCCCCCCAGGGAGCATCACTCTTGTTAGCTGTAAAGCGTCCGTAACAATGCACCTTTTAATGATGCTCCCCTTTGGCTTTTACCAGGCTCCTAGCAAGACTTGTACTCCATTTTCCTGTAATAACTCAACTGCCACCAGGCTGGTGCTCCTGACAGATACATCCTTCCCAAGACTTTCCTGACTTGCCCCAGCTGGAGCGGGGAGATGCAAAGTGACTGCTGTGCTCTGGAGGAGTGATAAGGACTCACCTCTTCGGTGACCTGGGGTATTTCCACTGGGGATGTGATAGGCAGCAGGCAGCAGAAGAGCACATGAATTAATGCTCCCTGCAGCTCCCTGGGGTGCTGTTATTCACTCGTTTTCCTACACATCTTTCTGCAGACCCGCACCCATATGCGGTCTGTGCCATGTTTAACACCTTAACCTCCTCCTTTAGTGGTCTGTATCAAACTCAAGTCAAAGAAAAATTGTTCCCTATAATAGATGCTCAGACAAATAGGAGAACTCTTCAGCTGAGTGATTTCAGATGGTAAAATAATTGGTGTAACTATACACGGGATAACTATATGCATGCAGAATGCAGTCAGAGCATTTATGCCCTTTACCTCCAAAGGACACATCTCTACCCAGCAATCTACAAGAGCATTTTCACAGGCTCAGCCAGTGGAAAGAATTGATAAACACTTGAGCAGGCCTCATGTATATTTCATCCAGTAGACAAGGGTGAGGGGTGTGTGCGCACGCACACACACACCAGCCGGTACAGAACGTTCTTCTAGCACTATATAATACCTCTGACATCTCTTTAAATATTACAGACTATACGAGCATCTCCCTGCCTTGCAGACCANTTCTTTACAAGATCATAGGTAAAAAGGTAGTATGTGGGCTTCTATTTTATTTCTACAGGTTAGTACCTGATTTTGGTAAAATATGTTAGGAGGCTAGTGTCCTCCCAAACGCAAGTGGACTCAGGCATGTTTGTTTCAGAGAGAAAAATTAATGCCTGCAGGGTACAATGGAGCTCAACAGCAGCCACACCAAGAACAGAAACCAGGATTTTGTTGAGAACAAAACACAACAAAACAAAACAAAACAAAACAAAACATCCTTCTCTGAACAGCAGGACCTAGAAATGTAAGAACACTCCTTCCTGGAAACATTCAGTTTTGGTGAGCCCAGGGCTCTTGTCCACACCTCAAAAAATCCTGAATCTACTTCTTCTCTTCCTTTCTCCCTGTCCCTCTATATAACAATTAATCACCTACAAAGCAGGATATGTTGTATCTGTCATGATGGTATTTTACATATTGATAAAGCAGGCTAGGTCATACAGATATTCCACACCTTCAGTACGAGGTCTGCAAAAAATCTGGAGGATGAAAGAGGTGTGGCGAGACTGGCGAGCACCACGGCTGGCACAGAAGTCCTGTGGATGACAGCTGGCCTTCCACAAAAGCGACCTCTCAAAGTGTCCCTTGCAAGGCCCTGCTCCCCCATTGCACCCTGCAAAACAAGGTCAAGCACAAATAAAATCCAAAGTCTAAATAATTAGGACAGGACATTGTTCATATTGAGGATACTACACCATGATCTTTAGATTTTGCGTGGTGAGAAAGGTGTTTCTGGACCAAAACAGGCCCCTTTTTCTGGACCTGGTCAATGGGGAATGGCCCTGGTGAAACCACCCTCACTGGCCTACTCCCTGGTGACTTTGTCAACCCACCAGGCCCAGAGAAGGGCCATAGCATTTCCTGACCTGTGAGTGGTTACAACTCTTCTCAAGTTTTATAAACCTGAGGGTAAAATTTTCTACTTGGTAACAGATAATTGCGTGCTCAACTGGTAGCCTTCAAAACGAGGTGCACGTATCCCTTCCACCAGGACTCGGTTGGCAGACGCAGAGTCAAGGTCCAAATTTAAGGGAACTTCTCCCCAGAAAATCTAGGAAAACTGCAGCACACTTTGACATGTTTAAAGAGCTGATCCCCTCTTCCAAACAGGGATCAAATTGCTGATAAGCAATATCCTTAGACAAAATAGAGTAGCAGTACCTAATTGTTAAAATATAACCAGAGCTCAAACAATTTCAGATTCTTCTGCGGAGGCTGGCTTACTTTTCCCATCACGCTGTAACCTGCCCTCTCAGTCTGAGATTATTAATTTTTGACAAGTTCCAAGGCCTAATTTGGGCTGATCTGATCTGATGGGGTGACCTATTTCTATTACCTGCTCCCTCTCTCCTCCTGCTGCTCGCCTCTCTGATGGCCACTGGCTCACTCCCACTGCTCTGCTAGCAGCTTTTGTTATTTCAGCTCTTGGAAGAGTACCCATAATGGTGAGAACTGAGCACAGTTTCTCAGCTCGCAGGAATTTTTAAAGCCATTTCTCCCATCTCACACACCTCACAGGAAGCTCCTGCACAAAATCTTCTCCTCTTTTTTTCCTCGGCTCTAGCCTTCGCACCCCGAAGGCTGGAAAGTATTGCTGTTGATCCAATGAACCCAAGCACATTCAGGTAGTTTTAGCTGGGCTAGATTTCTGCATGCTATTCCTGCTGCCAGTTTTTCTCCACTTAATGTTATCATTCCCATTTTGGCAGAAACGCCCTTCAAAGGTGACGGCGCAGCCTATGCAAAACAATCCCTTGTGGTGCTCGCCCTTTCTTTCTCCCCCTGTGGGATCCCAGAGTGGGATCCCAGATCCTTTCCCTGGGGATGTGGTGGGGCTGTGGGATGGGGGAGTTGTCTTCTCTCTGGGCTCGGACCACAGCAAACCACGTGCATCTGGGAAGGGTTATTTTTCAGAACGAGCATGCAGCATCCTGCCAGGCCATGAAGGTGCCAGGATCTGTCCTCTCTTGGACTTCTTTCATGACTCATTCTGAGAAACAAGCCAAAAGCTCCAAAATTTCTGTGATTGTGCAAATCCTCCCTCCACCACCTTTTTTTTTTTTTGCCCTGGGATTAATCTTTTATTGGTGGTTTGTTTTTTCCTCCACTCTGCAAGCTACTGCCCTTTTCAAACTATTTGACAGAACAGTGCTCCGTGACACAATGCTGACAAGCAAAATATTGAATGGTTAAATGCTCTTTTCTAAAACAACCTGGGAGAGCTCACCACCAAAAAAATGGACCATGGCCAGAGACACCAGGAGAAACACCATCTCCAGTTAATGCTGGCACTCGGTATAACGGACTGCACTGGGACTTAGGGGTCTAAGTGTCTTAAAACAGGATTCTGAGTCCTAAGAGATATAATGAAAAGGTTTAGATTTTTATATCTACTCTTTATACTAGGACAAGCTGAAAGAGCTTTGAGTTTTGTTATTGATTGTGACCTAATGTGATATTGATATGAATTTTAAACACTGCATGTAGGTAGAGAGCTTGCAATGATCAGATCAAATATAGTCTATTAATGCTAGTCCAGGCAATTTTGTATTGTATAACATGATAAAAATTGGACAAGACCCTACTTGGTTCCTGTGTGTGAAGCTCTATCAGGTATGTGCTTTTTATGTTCTCACGTCTAATCAATACATCTTGGGTTTTTTGGATTGGTCACAGAGACACTGCCTAAGGACTGATGAAGCTTAAACGCTGTGACTACTTCACACTGATGTTTTCCCTTCCATTTCTGTATAATCGCTGTCATTCTGGAGAGATTGGGTATTGTATATTGAGGAACGTATTCTAAGGGCTTTTGTGTTTGCCTTCATAATAATAATAGTAACAAAAATACTGGTGGTAGCAATAGTACAAGCAATAATAAAAATCTAAATACTTGTCCTGAATAGCATCCTATTCTGTTTGGGCTCTAATCTTTCCAAATGCTGATCATCTTTTGTCTTCCTAGAGCTAGAAGATGCTTTCCTCTTTCAAGCTTTTCTTCAGAGAAACTCCTTTCAAGGTTGAGGCATTGTTGGAAGCTAACAACAGTGGCTTTGAAATATATCATTTAAGCCTGAGAGTGACAAACACCCTACCCTGCTCCTGGGAGAGTAGCTGTGCATTCACTTAATGAGGTAGCTGAAGACATCTCTGGTCTTTTTCCCACTTTGAGCCCAAATGCCAGAGGCAAAATGGTGAGCTTTCCTTGCATTTGCACGAAGATTTCAAGTGCTGTGTCTCCGTGCACTTACAGCTGTTTTCACCTTTCTGGAAGGGTCATTTTGACTTGCATAGTTATTAAATCCCGTCTCCTTTGTTCTACCAAGATCAATCCTAGGCCAACGCATTTAAGGAGTGATGTGTGTGCAGAGAAGCGCTTCTTTGTAAAGTGGAGTATGATGGTGAATATTGTTGGTAGGCAAAGCAATATAAAATTGACTATATTCTGCTCCCTTTTGAATGCATGACACCTCTCGGTGAGAGGGTACCTGGGTCTCTATGACAATTATGCCTGTTACTGTTCATGCAGAGTGGCAGTAAGAGCAACAACGGTACCAGTTATGATAACTGCCTGGTTCAGTGGCAGTGAACACAGGCAGACAGAGAAGTATAACTCAGTGGTCTTTGCACACAAGCTGCTGCAGACAAGTGTATGGAAACAAGGAACTCTCTATCTATCCCAAAAGATATCTTGACCTAAAAAGCTCATTTGCTTCATAACCACAGCTGTGTCTTATGTACTACATTCTTTACAACACACACTTCAAATATTTACACCAAAAGGCTCCTGGAAGAGAAAGGCTATGTAGCATCTTTGTATGTTATATTTGGAGCATATGCTCAAAGAGAATTCTTACAGACTCTTCTTCATGTATCACTTGGATAATGAGTATGCCTGAAATTCTAAATATAGGGTAAATGTCGCACGCACAGGGAAGAATTCATCCATGAGATAAGTTACAGATTTATGATGCACAGCTCATTAGGTTTTGTTATCTGATTCACCAAGGTTTCAATGAAGACAGATTGCCAAACAGGAAAAGAGGCAAAGAAAATCCAGTTAATTTATTCTGAAGGATCCATTCTTTCCATATGACATTGTGTTGGGGCAAGCCTGCTTTAAATGAAGGCGTATGCAATTGTTTTATGCCATGGTTTGATTTGATGGTGCTTAGAAGTCCTCATCAAATGATATTTTTATTTCATCAAAGCAAGGGAAACAGAAACTTGTCCATAAATTGGAAGCTCCACTCATTAATCTAATGAGAGTTGTTTGTTCTTCCCATTTCACTTTCATGCCTGTTGGGGACAAGAAGGCTCTTCATTTTATCATCGTTGTCCATACAGCTATCCCACACTGCAGAATCCATGATGACTGCATTTTCGAAAAAGTATCTCCCCAGGGACTGTAATTATTCATCTTTCAGGAGACACAAGATCTATAATACACAAGTGCTGCAGACAAGAACTAGTTTACAGGTTTATCTCATGACTGAAAGTATAATCCATCTTCACTGGCATGATTTAGGAGGTGCCACGTAAGAGAAGAAAGAAAGTGGGTCAACCCCATTTCAACTTGTATTCCCTTGTTCACATAGGTCCTATTCTTTTAATTTCTCATTGACAAGAGTTAACACTTGAGTGAGCAGAAGAAATGGGCCCTATTTCTTGTATTCTGCAACACACCTTGTAGCCATTAGGATTGTTTGCACCAGGTTTGGATGCCCTGAGAGCTTTCTTTCCCCAGCAGCAACCTGGCCTGGCATCACCTCTGCCAGGAGCAAGCAGAACAAGGAAGCTCTGCTTCTGATGGAGATAGTGGCTTGAGATCCGATCACCTTGACATCTGCATAGGTTAAGAATCAAGCCATTAATAGACAACTTGACTGTACTCATGAGATTTTCCTAATGCTTAAATGGTAGGACTAAGTCTCTGAAGGGGGATCCCCAAGCTTCCCATGTTTCATCTAGCGAATCATAACTTAAGATGTTTCTGGGTGTCACATCCTCCCTCTTTTCCGAGCGAGTCAGTTCATCTCTCACTACCACCACAGAATAGCCCTGCAATTACTGCAACTCCTCTCCCAGGAAAGATGGGCCTTAACATCTGAAGATGGGACTTGACATAGTTTAAGCTTCTAGGAGTGTAATTCAGCCTCTAAAGACAATGAAGACATGATGTTGCTATTTCTTCATGCATCTCAGTTTGGAAGATCAGGCTGGGTGTTTAAAAGAAAATGTGAATGAACATGGCTCCAAACTGAGAATTTGTTTGAATAACAATATGACATGCCTGATCATATTGCCTCCTAAGCAACTCTTTTTTCACTTTCATCCCCACATATTTCTAATTTCCATGTATGCTTGAGTCCACATCATAAACAACCCATTCCTCTGCATTTGTTCTCCCTGCACCCTACAATAACCATCTGTTTTTCCTAAAGGATAAACATAAATTCTCTTTTTTCATTCTGAGACATAAAATGTTATGCAACAACCCCAAAAGATGTGCATTTTTTGTACAAAACTTGCTAAAATCTACTTTCTGTAGTCTTACATCCAGCCTTGCCTGCTTAAAGGGGCTATCAAATGCTATCCAGAAATGCTAATAAAGGATTGTTACCATTGGTTGACACAGAGAGCACGGGGTCTGTAACATCAGGTACACTAGGAAGTCAGCACCATTCCTGGGTGCTCACGTTGCAAAGTGCTTCAAAGAACCAGAGGAATCAGACAGGTGGGAACAGCTATACTTTACCCTAGACATCTAAATTCAAGGATCTGCGTTTCTCCTGGTGTGGTGGCTGACATTATTGATTCTGAAAGCAGCAGAAGTCTCATACCTCTCTGCCTTGCTTTTGGCATTAGAGATTAAATCAGCTCAACTGGGTCTCTGCAGGGTAAGAGAGACCAAAAAGCTCCTAACCTACCAGTTCGAAATTGCAAACAGCAAACTTAAAGGGCCTAAATCAAACCACTGCAACTTTAGCTATCTGAAGCTGTAGTTTGTAAATGCCCCCAAGATATAATGAGACTGATGGAAACCCTAAATCTAGGCTTCTTTGAACTTGTAAATCCAAACGTAAATGTTGGCCCTTGAGGCTGTCTCTGATTTGGAGCCTGTTCCCTGATTAAAGGCATTCCAGATAGACAGTGCTGGTATACCAGTCATTTTTTAGGCAGAATTACACACTGATTTTAGTATGGAGTCACACTTAAAAATCAATCTCCTAATGTGGCCAATATTTAGGGAAAATATTCTCATCACTAATATTTATAACTTGTTAAATCTACACCATCTAAAGTGATCTAAGTTCAAAATAAATCTTATTTATTTTTCACTATTTCACATCAGTCATTGAGCTGGCTGATTTATATGATCATTTGTATCACTGTAGTGTCTAGCAGCACTTGCTCACCATAACTGCCTTCACTTTCCCAGCTCATGTGCACTACCATGCAATCAGAGCTTGCAAACACCATGAGGAAATAATCACAGACAAAAAAATAAATACAAATGAATTAGATCTTTTTCATCAGTCCCAGACCTTGCGACACAAAAAATCAACCCACAAGTAAATGAAAATTTGGACCTAATCTACTCAGCCCACATTCCTTAAATGATATAGTCCTTCCAAAGACACTAGTAATTTCTTTATTCTAAAAGCCTTTCAGGTTTTCAGCTCACCTTCATTCTCATGCAATTATAGGATGGCAAATTGTGGCAGGAATTGATTTGTCTGGACTCATACATTGCTAGTTCTCTGCATCTGCCTCCCATGTTATTATAGTTTCTCCCTGACACCTACCCTTCTTTGACATTTTTCTAGGAGGCTGACCACTGTGCTTCAATTTATTAAACCCTCCCCATGAAGATATCAATTGCCTCCTGGCAACAGGAACAGTATATGCCTTTGGGGGACAGGCGTATTCAAGAAAATTTTCTGAGTTACAACATTTGCTGTTAGCTTTTTAGAAAGGAGGAGAATATTTACCCCTTCTTCTGTCAAAAATATACAAATATAGAAATACAGCCTTTTCTGTCAAAATGGTCACTCAGAGAGGGGTGAAGAGCCATTTTTAGAACAGATGTGCACAACAGATTTGTCCTGGCTTTTCAGACCAAAATAAAATCTGTTGAAGGGGAAAAGCATGCATGACTGCACCTCTGGTGCTTTGCTGCTTTGGTCATGAAACTTGCCCTGATGCAGCCAGGACCCCCTGACTCCAGGGGCATGCTTACTGAATTACAGGGAGGAAAACAGCAAGTCTAGTCTTGCTGATGATTTTAAAGAACTGAACTGGGCTGTTTGGGACAGTATTAAAGGACTAGATACTAACTCATAGATAAACTTGTTCTTGATTCAAATGTATTAGTGACAGGAGTTTGCAATCATTGCAGTTCACTTGACTGTGTGAATTACAAAAATCATATTTTTAAGTACATGCACTGCAAAACTGTTGTAAACTGGAGACCACAGTTGCTCGCAGCAGGACGTAGAATGAGGAATTAATGGGCAGAAAGGAAACAGAAATTCAGTAACAAGACAAAATGATGTAGTACTGCATCCAGAGAACTTGCAATCCAGTTCTGGAGTCATGTAAGAGCTTAAATATAAAGAGGGAAAGTTGAGACAGAAAATTCACTCGCAGACATTAACTCATGAAGCCACAAGCCTGCTTGTGCCAACACTACAGGTCCCACTCCTTCAGGACCATTTGCAGACAACACCTACCTCATAGCTGCCCCCATCGTCCCCGTATTGCCCTGATCTGGTGAGGACATCCCCAGGACATCTGTCTCCTCAGCTTCAGCTTCCCCCACTGCTGTGCAGCTTGCAATCTAGTTTAAAAAGAAATGCAGGCTGTCATAATGAACAACGGTGGGGAAGATGGAGAAAGAGCAAACATAAATTGCAATAAAACCATTGGTTTTGGTGCCAAATAAAGTTCTTTGAGCCAAAAGTTTCTTCCCATTGTGTGTTGCTACAGCACTGATCGGGATGGGGCCTGGGTTGAGGACAGGACATGCCAAGCAGGCTGTGACAGTGGGTGGGAGCACGGAGGAAGCTTGTCCTGGCTGCCAGGTGAGGTGAAACCCCCGCAGAAGCAGCAAGAGGAAGACATCCCTCCCAGCAGCAACATGGCATGGCCCAGCCCAGAGCAAGCAGAGCGCATCAAGCCCCAGTGCGTACCAAGACATGCCTGGGAGGAGAATTAGGCCGTGTAGCAGCAAGCTAAATCCAAATCAGGCTTTGGAGGTAGTGGAAGAAAGGAGACTTTCCTAGGAACCTGCAGAGGACCATAAGGAATGTACAGGTCCTGGGAAGCAACTGAAAGTTGCTGAGCAGGAGCAAAGAGCAGGCACCCTTCTAGCAACCGTGTCAAGGAACACCTTAGCTTTCAAGCCTTTTCTTTAATCTGTCTCACACATCAGTATCTTGGTTTGTTTTGCTCCAGTTTGTGGTTTTATTTATTTATTTACTTATTTATTTATTTTTAGTTATACAAACAAATGTGTATAATTTGTGTAATAACACACAGCTTTGGACTTCAGATACCTCTCCCCTCCTTTAACATGCTCACTTAAAGGAAAATGGGACGTGAATCCTTCTTAAAGTGTTAGCCAGTTGTTAGGCCAGCTTAATGATGCAAATGATGGAACCAAATATAAAGCCAAATCAAATGGACTTTGCAAGGCTGTACATGAAAGAGCATGTAGCAACTGATGTGTAAGCCTTTTCAGTAGTCTTCCACTATGAGTTAACCAGGTAATCTACTAAATCTAGAAATACCATCCATTTCACAGGCTGTTGGATCTGCTTTAAATGTCAGATTACTGTAAAAATAAGATGGAATGAGGTACTCCATTCACATATTGTTGAAATGGCGCTGGGTACTGACAGAGCAGTAGAAAAACACGGCGCAGTCCTTGGGCATCAAGTCAAAGGCCCTGTGTGGGACTGTGGCACTGTGAAACTGATTCCTTTAGACAAAATGTGGGCTTAGGTACCTTGCTGACCACCCATTTGTGGCTAAGTGAAAGGACATACATCACTGGAAAATATTAATAGCTCGTCTTCAGGGAAAAACAGTGGAATGCAGTCAGCATTAATCACATCCCTGACTCTATCTCAGGAGCCAAGAAGAGGTCATTTTTTTTCCATCAGGAAAATCTTGGTACTTAAGGGAAAAAATGCATTCACACTTAAAGGTTTCTCTGGTGTAACCATAGAGATGTGTTAATGTAATAATCACACACAGCCATGTAGGGGCTTGTGCTGTTTTGTACAAAGGGAGTTAGCAAAGTCCAACCTTTCTCTAGACAAAGACACCTTTTTGAAAGTAAAGATAAGCAAATCCATAAGTTTTCCAAAGAGAGTTTTTATTTAAGATTTAATAAGCCTAATTCCACTAGAAATTATTTTGTCGTCTAAATTTATGCCAGAAAGTGCCACATGGTGCAAATCAGTGCATCCAGGACAGCTCTGGGGATTTGCATCAGCTAAGAATCCAGTCCATCACTTCCACAGGGCTCTGACATTTTAAAGACTGTGCTATGACACACAGCAATTCTGAAATGACAGTGACCCCACTTTATCACTACATGATCCTGCTGAACACTATAACAAAGCTTGGTTCTCTGTGCACGTGCAGCATACATTTCAGCACATGAGTTTATTTTCTTGCAACAACAGTTTGCCTCTTTTCCTCATTTTGCCAGGAAATACAATGGACCTTGACACATGGTCGTCAGGTGATAGTTGCTCAGCAAACTGGTTTGTTGCAGTTTCTAGATGGGATCAACATTCATTACACTCATCAGCTCCTTTGATAATTCTGTGGAGTACTGCTCTCAGGTGCTGTGTGGGACCACAAATACAAATATTCTTAGTGTCCAATAGCTTTATACTATGATGAGATATCTTATTTGACCGTTCCTTTGCTGATGTGTACACATGCAATGCATTATATTGAGCCATAAAACTTACAGAGCAGGCATAGCAAAACCTAGCAAAACACACTATTTTCTGTGTTTGTAAGAAGTGAGCCCACCTCTGTGGGATGCCATCCCCAGCACAGCACAGAGACATCTGGTAGTTAACAGCCAAGCCACAAATCATCTCTTAACTCACCTAAACAAAGCCACAGCTGGTCTAATCTAGTGCTGGTGACATTCCTGATTGGAGCAGGAGGTTGCTCTAGCTGGCCCCGAGCAGGCAGCAGGACAAAGCAATACCTCTGGGCTTGAAATGAAGTGAACTGGGGCTGTATGGGGTGGGAGGAGTGGAAAGAGTTTAAGAGAAAAATTACACAAACCTTTACCACTCACCCAGGAATCTGTCCCCTTTAATCCTGAAAACATATTTCATTTCCAGCTCTCTGACATGTTCAAAAGCATTATTTCTACAAAAAGTGAGAGGATAATAATTACCTGTCTGTGCATGAAAAAGTATTATGCTACCTTTAGTTGGTTTCCATTCCATTTATCCACATAACTCCTGCAAGTTCGTGATTGCCTCTATACACAGAGTACAGCAATAATATGTTAACTTGTTTTTCTGCTTCTAAGAAGGTTGCTAGTTGTTTCTTTCCTGAACTGTGGCACCACAAAATATATATTGTTTTCACTGGCAGGTAGTTTTCTCATCTTCCACTGCTTTCAGCTTCCAGCAACACTGCTGGCTTATATCTGTATTTCAGCCCTGAATAGATGTGCACTGTTGGGTATTGAGCCCTGTGTGTGCAAGACTGCAATTCTACATGGCTCCAGCTCCTTTGCTCTGTCAGTTGATGTCCCGTGGCTCTGAAGTTTGTTTGGCTTGTGCTCATACCATCATGGCTGCAGGAGGAAAATCTGGAAGATTCTCCTGAAACCCCCACACAGGGATCTGCATAGATAATGCCCTATAGCCGTGGTTGTTACGTCCCCTCCAGGATCTTCATTTACCCAAAAGGAGCTGGTATAAAGGCCAGGGAACAGTCGGATCTCTTCTCTGACTGAGCTTCAATATCCATATATGCCAAGAGCAGTTAAAAGCAATAAGGAAAACCCTATTGTGTATCTGCATCTGTATCTTCAAGCAAGGAAGTAACTTCTTCCAAATTTTATTTTCATAAAAGTGTTTGGGCTCTTAATAGTGGCACATGAAGGACAGAAGAGCAGAGAACTTGCTTCAAATGCAGACATATTTGGGAACTTTGTACAGCCACGTTATTTCGAGAGAACTGTTTGACAAATGAGTGTATGGCAAGCGCTAAACAAAGGCGATCTGCTAAACTAAGCCTGAAAGAAAAGACCACTACCAGAACTAGCCAAGTGCGCGTCCGTCACATCCGATAGCTCGCGTCAATCCTGCCGGCGTGACAGGCCGTGTGCTCTGGGGCAGGTGGAGCCGCCCGGCACGGCTGTGATGCTCTGAGCACCGCAGGGAGGCCGAGCACCAGCTGGGTGCTCCAGCTGGCCAGGGGCTGGTAGAGCACCCTTGAAAATACAGGTCACGAGCCAACGCAAACCAACAACCCAGTTGTTCCTGCCTGGTGGTGGGGTTGTGTCTTTTCAATAGGGACCTTCCCTGAGGACGTGGATCCACCATCATTTCTGAGGCCCGTAGCCTCAGACAATGGTGACCTAAATGAATGTGAGGAACCAGTTTATTGATTACTTGACAGCTGAAGTGGGTGGGGTTGGAGAAGAACACATCTACGGGTCCCTGAAGAGCTTGCACTGCTGCTGTCCACAACAGCAAGGATGATGACAGCAAAGTAAGTGTAAACAGCACTGTAAGGCTGGCGATTTTCGTTAAACAAAACAAAACGAACAACAAACAAAAAAGCTTTTAGCTGAAAAGTGTCCAGTGGGAGAACGGTGAATTTCCTTCTTTTTCTTGGTTTAAGTCATGACCAGTTCAAGTTACAGGAGCACACATATCTTTGATCTGCAAGGAATTTGTTGTGGTTACCAGGAAAATAGAAAGGAATGACTATGCTGGTGATTTTTTTTTCTATTATGAAATAAGGGCTAAATGACTATAAAAGACGAGTGACTTGTACAGAGGATATGTGAAATTTTTCCTCCTTTTCTTGACTACTGCCCCTGTAATAATATAAGTAATTGAGTGGAGACTGCAGCCTCTGTTACAATCCTTCTTCAAGGCACTTAGAGGGGATATGAACTCATTTTGTCTCATTTGCAGGCAAACTTTGCCATTCTGAAGTTTCCTATCCCAGAAAATCAGATTTAGGAGACAAAACAACCACAGAAGGGACGTCAGTCTGACAGAGAAAGGAGGGAGTGAAGGCTGATTAGGCTAATGGTGCGTCCACAGTGTTAACCTTGTTTAAACTGAAGCCAGGGAATAGTGCAACATCCTTGATCACTCCCTGTAGAAAGAAAATGGAAGGAAGGGTAAAAGAGAAATCCAAAGAAAGAACATGGCAGAAATAATGCAGAACAAGGTAGAAGGAGAAAGAAAGACAGGAACAGAATGGAGGAAGAGAAAATGCTGTATCAAAAAGCAGACAATGAGCTGCCCATGTAACAGGGATCGGTCAGTCCAGCTCCTGGTCTGTTCTTTTACCCTTCTCAGCTGCACAGGGTGCCAGTTCAACATGTTAAAAAATGTGTTTCTTTATTTTAGGTGGATTTTTCAAGTTCAAGACACCTTTAAAGTGCATTAGCAATCCTTTAACACTGAACCCAGAGGAAAGGCCAAGTACAGTTCTTCCTCCCCAATACACCCAGTCTTCAGTGCCGTACTCTGCCCCAAAAACACGTGGCAAGAAAGACATTCTAATCTATGTGGACCATTGACTTCAATGGGCTTTGGACTGCTTGAGCCATTCTCTTTTGTATTCTAAAGGAACCAAGAGAAAGTGTGTGAAGATCAGAGGCAGCTGAACGTCTTTATGTGTAAAATAACTTGAAAGGCAGGACTTAACCCAGCAAAAGGGAGAGAAAATTCACAGTCCACCTACTCTATCCAGCCATAGATTTGTAATTGTGCCATTTCTGATAAAACTAAAAGAAAAAAGTTAAAATTACATGGAGAAAGGGGAGGGTAGGGTGTCACAAGTCTGAAATAGAAGCCTGAAAAAAATAATTTCAGGACTTCATCTGTCCCTACTGATTTCCTTTTAAGACTGACAGCATGTGCCATTATCATACTCTAATTTTCTCCAAAAGAAAAATATGACACTATTAACATTAAATTAATCAGAGGAGCCAAATATATCTGTATGCACAACATATCTGCATCTATCTCAGAAAACTTCCTACCCCAACTGAGCACCAGCTGGAAGAGAAATTCTTGCAGTGGAGCCCTTTCTGTTTAATCCCTTAATCTTCTCAACATCCTCAAACAGTAGGGTTTCTCTCTCAAACGCGGCTGGAAAGTAACATCTGCACTGCTGAAAGAGAGGAAGCAGCAGACGGCAATCCACTGAGGTCTCAGCTCCCTCTCTCCTGCTCAGTACTTTTCTCTTGAAGATGCCTGCTAAGGACAGTTTCTGTTTAATGGTAATGACACAGACCAAGCAAAACCCAGGGGCTGAAATATTTTCTGTTTCTGAGTAGTTATGCCTCCCTATTCTTATGTGATGGCAAAGGCAGGGGAGCTTTAAATGCTGCCAAGACCACAGAGATGCATTAACCCATGTGTTGTTATGCCCTGAAAGCTATTAGCTTTCCTCTCTTCAACGATCACTTCTTATTCCCATTTAGTGTTTTGACAGTTTAAACCATAGTGAAGTTCCTCTCCATGACTTGTCCCGACTGTTAGTCCCAGGGCTTTATTATGGGTTGCAATGCCTTTTCTAGTTTTGGGGCTGAGCAACCTGTAACCCGGAGTAGCTGAGGGGCTGCCTGCCAAGTGCTAGGTCCCAATTTCATGGGTCTCCTGGTTAACCCAGCCTTACAAAATGCAGTGAAAAGTCTAGCACAGAGCTTACAGTCTGGTTGTACCTTTTTGCAGTCTAATAGAAATGGAAAAGCATCCCTCCCTAATTAGAATTAGATGGGGAATGTGTACTGATGTATAGAATTCCTATGTATTAATGTGCTTTAAGTCCCAAATCACCCTAGTCTCAGATGACCAGAGGAGTTGCAAATGTCGCTGACTTCATTCTGGTCTCTCTTTGAATATCTGACTTGTTTCCTCCCTGTCTCTTTTTTCCGCATTTTTTTAATTCTCATAATGTTGTGCCTATTTGCAGAAAGGACAGGTGACTGTAACTGGCCTTACACTGTTAGACTGGCCTGTTTCTGAAATGGCACCCGCTGCCAATTAAGGCAAACTTTTTACCAATGCCCAAGAAAGATTTCACAGAAATTCTTCACACTTCCTCCTTTAATAAGCATCCAACTTTATAACAGTAATCACTTCCTCTGGAGAACAGAGCCTGACCCAAACTATACCTTAGGGTAAAAGCTACTTTTTGGAAGAAATATGAGATTGGGTGTCAAAATCAGGCACATGCTGAAAAGAATAGGTGACACTGTGATAAGAATTCATGTTTTTGGTCTTTGACACTATCATTCTTCCATCTGAAGTCTGTAACTTACCACAGGATACACTGGATGTACTGTGACTTCTAGTGAGGATTAAACATAAAGAATGCTCTAGTTTATCTTTTTGGGATCAGAATCTGTGACTAGTTTCATGGCTGAAGTAAAATATACCCGTGGGCCCAGAGCTTCCTTCAGTCTTGGCTGGAAAGCTTCTAGCTCCTCACTGGGGTGAGATCTGGGCTGGAACCAGTGAGTCACTGAACTGCAACACCACAGAAAAGATGCCCAGGTGAGATGTCACTGCAAAGATGTCACATTGAGATGTCACTGCAGTGGTGGTCCAGAAGGATATTCAGGGGACTAGGGACTATGCAGCCCTGGAGCCCTATGAGCCTAAGTAGGGCATAGTACCTGTAGGTGTTTTCTTCATTCAAGTGATGCAGATGGTAGCAAACACCTTCTCTAGGGAACGGACCCCCCTGTGCAGGTTGTGTGTGCCCAAAACAGACCACATTCTATGATTCTATGTTTCACAGCCTGGAGGCAGACCTTCCTATCCCATCTCTCTTCCAGCTGAATCCATCACACAGAGGATACCAGAGTATTCCAGTCTTTCAAATCAGGTGTTATTAAAATATACAAGTAGTAATTCAAAGATAGGTAAGTTATTTCAATGGGGAAAAGTCAGGTTGAGTGGGTGAAACAGATGAAGTAGAAAGGCTGGTAAACAATGTTCCCTCTCTCCAATGGATCCTGGAAAGGTAGGCTCATTCCTCCAATCCTTGGTCAACTTCCAGTGGCCTTCTGAGCCAAACCAACCCCATCAATGTTTGTGATTTAGGCAGTTCCCCTGTCACAGACAGGCCTCCTTCTTCTCTCAAGTGTTTCCCAGTCTGCTCCCTGCTTTGCCCCACCATTCGTTAGGGAGGGCTGTGCCATGCCCACCTCTTCTTAGGGAAAAGGGAGTTGCCCACCCTCCATCTCCTCTCCTGAGGTTTTGACTTGACCCAGAGGAAGAACTTCTCACTCTCATAACCTCTGTAACAAAATGTACAATACACAGTAGTGGGTAGCAAACAAATCAGACAAAGAACACTTGTGTTGCAAGGTTGTGGTATGCTTCTCTGTTTTTGTCTGTGATGTTTCTGGTGGGGGTCTTTAGAAAGCCAGAGTTAATGCAACAGTTCATGAGAAAAGGAGTGCAATTAGTGAAGGCTCCAGGAAGCATGTAAGGCAGGAAAATCGATCCTTGCAAACCTTGGCCTTAGCCTGGAATGAAGTGGTTTATGATCATGGTGCTTTTTGACCTGTCAGCATCATGGCAGTATATAACAAAGGCTGCTGCTTTTCCTCCCAGAGCTGCATTGGGAACAGAGCGAAGAAAGGGGCAGAGGGCACTGTATTGTCCCCTCAGCTCTCCAAAAGCAAAAAGAGATGCACTGCATGGCAAAAAAAAAAAAAGAAAAAAAAAAAGAGTTTGTAAAACAACAGCTCAGCACCGTTGTAGGCACAGCAGCCCAGTAAGAGTCCCCATTCAGAAGGTCAGATACCTTCCGTCACTGAATCTTAACAAGGAGACTCTGCAGTGAACTCTGATTTGTGATCAGCATCTTTTCATTTGTGTCCTGACCCATATCCTGAGTCCTTGCTCCAAACTGGCATGAGGTTGGAGGGACTAGAGGTCACTTTGCTCTACAGTTGGCAGCTAGGTGGAAGACTGGCCAGGGAGAAGGGAGTTGGGGGTGCAAAAAAGGTATGTCTGAAAAACTGATACCTTTGTCTGGAAAATCCTAAAATGCTGCTGTATAACTTGATGATGCCAGGGACATGCGACATGCTGCCTTTAGGAGCCAATAGCTCTGCTCTGCTTAGGGCTTTAGTCGAATTATGGTCAGGTAGTGTTATAAGTACACATACCCCTTGAATCCAGTTCTCTTGATCCCATTGCTTTGATTTCCAGATTCAATACTTTGAGGTTAAGGACAGAAAAGAAAGAGTTGTGAGAATATTTTTTTTTCTTTCTGTTTTTTTTTT
>VXAA01000174.1:418084-442521 GCA_013399115.1 Anseranas semipalmata
GGGGTTCTGCTGCAGCACTATTACTGAGACCACTTGCACCCCTTTCTCATTAGCCTGTGTAATGGGAAGCCAATCTGCTGCTCAGGAAGCAGCACTGCAAATGATTCTCAGCCACAGATGATGCAGCCTGGCTTTGAACTGCTTAGGCCTTGCTGTAACAGAAGCACCAGCAATATTCATTTAATGTGCATTGACCTTTCCCTGACCTGGGAGACAGAGAAGGCTCCTGCTCTGGCTTATCACCATCCTTTTTTCTGTAAAGGTTTCTGCCTGGGAGACTAGAAGGAGGAAAATATTAAACTACCTCTGCAAAAGGTACAGAGTTTATTTGGCTTTAGCACAGCAAGGGGAGAGAAGCACGCTTGTTTACTGTTCTCTTGTAGACATGCTGAGGACACATGCCAGCTTCTGAACCTTAAAGGGCAGTGATATGGGGTGAGGGCAAAGATATATGTTTGGACAACAGGTGCCCCTAGGGCATTAAAAAGATCTGTTCTCCACCCCTTTTGTTGCTACAGTAGGCTCACAAAACTTCTACTCACCAGGAAACCTGTACCACACAGGATGAAGCTGGGGAGAGCAGGGAGTTCCTGAACATAGAGAAATCCATTAAGTCTCATGCTTTGAACATGAAACTCTCTGAACTGGCTCCTGCCTCATACTCCCTCTGCTTCTAAGCTGATATTGCTTGTACCTGCAGTTGCAGAACCACAGGCTTTTCATTCCCACATCCCATCTTAGCAGAGGAGAGACTGGGGATGTGCCATGATGTGGGTCCCCTGATCCCAAAGCAGCCTGATGTACAATACAGCAGTAGGCCAGCAATGCTATAGGACCCAGTGCACCAAAATCTGAGCTCCCACAACACAATCCTAAATGAGGAGAAGGGGAAACATGAGGCAGATCTGAAGGGATGTGAAGAAAACACATCTTCCATGCAAATCAACCAGAACTCAAGGGAAGAGATCATAAAGGAGCAGAACACAAGATAAAAACTTACTGCTCTGTCAAAAGCATAAGACCTCATACCTGAGTTGGATAAGCCTTTGCTGATAATACCATGCAACCACGACAGTGCCCAGCTGGGCCAACCACATCTGAAGACCAGATGCCATAGTTTTACCTCCTTTGCCATTAAAAGGTCACTTGTGCTCCATTTAGTCCCACTCCGTCTTGTTTTATGCCTCCTTGCTTTACAGATTACACTGAAAGTTGAGAAAAACACACTACAGTTTCAGGTGCCTTATTGCAAGAAGGTGATTATACTTACTTTTCTTTCTTGGCCCTTCTTGATTCTCTGGCTTATGGACTGCTGACCTACTCATGTGGCCTTTGTTTTGATCTCTGCACTAAATGCCATGGCTTGGGAGAACTCATCCAAGGAGCAAATGGGCATTTGTCAGAAATATCTATGCCAAAAGAGAGCAGGATGGAGCCAGTGATGCCTCAGAGAGCCTGCCCTGGATGTGAGTTGGTTGTACCATTTGCATCAAACCTTGAACTGCTCTGACATCAGTTGTCACCTTAGCTGATCATGCAAAGCAAACGCTGGACTGGTGCCCACTACAAAGGAGCTGAGAAAAAAGGTCATACTTTTCCAAAGTGCTGGCTGATTAGCTGCAGGGTTGTGAACTCTCCCTCTAATATATCTGCACAAACTGTGAGATTTAGAAGGTGTAAGGGTTTAATTCCAGCTACTTATCCTATATAGGATCAGAAACCAGGAAAGAAGGAGCTAAACGTGTTTTCGGCAATAAATAAGTTTAAACAAATTGCAGAGTCACAGAGCAAAGCCTTGCTGCACAGAAAGCCCAAGAGGGGAAAACACTAGAGCCAATTGCACTCACCTGCTAACCCTGGCACTTCTCACCTCTTAGTGCTACTACCAGCTGCTTTTTTTGGACAGCAAATTTGATTGTTTACATAAAATTTATAAAAAAAAAAAAAACAAATGTTTGCAACATTAATTTCTGGGTTTGGTATTTCTGGCATTTCTGATGTTTCTCCTGGTATTTATCTCTCAGTGTGCAGAAAGCCCCCCAGTGCTGTACAGGTTCCAGGTTTGATCGGCTTGCTATAATCTCTGCCCTCTATTTTCAGATCTCCTTGTGGGTCTTTGCCCCAATTTGAGATGAATCTGAACATATCCTCTGACAAAATGACTATACCCAATCTCAGCACACTCCTGCTCCACATTCTGCTAAGTTGATTATAGAGCTAATTGGATACAGGGAACAAAGCAATTTAACTTCCCTAGAAGATGACAGCACTGAAATGCCCAGAGCCATGGAGAGTAGCTCTGTGCAGGAGCTAATTTTTCCACCTCACTTACCACAGGCAGCCTTCATGCACTGGAAGTTTTAGGGCAATACTTTTCACCAGAAAAGAAATAAAGTGCTCAGAAACACACTGCACCAGCCCAGGACATTAATTTGCTCATTCTCTTATCTATGCTGAGGTATGCCCCAATAGCCCTTTTCACCACTGGGAAACCAAGGAGCCAGCAGCATTACACGTCCTAGGAAAAATGGTGCAGAAGATGGAGTGAGCCCACTGCCACTCTCTAAAGATAGCAGAGGAAAATGAGCTGAGAACAGAAAANCAAAGATCCTTTTACCTCCGCCTGGCATACTAATCATTTATAATGCTACCTCTCCCTCCTCTTCGGCCAATCTTGTCTTTTCTAAGAAGTAGAAAAAAAAAGGAAAAAAAAAAAAAAAAAAAAAAAAAAAAAAAAGGAAAGAAAAAAAAAAAGAAAGATTGAGCATTTGGAGAAAAATAAGCAGGGGAATAGAGGGAAAAAAAGGCAGACAGGAGGAGAGGCCTCTCCTTCGCTGGCATTACTCTTTCCCGGACACACAGAGCAATGGCATTGAACAACTTTGGAAAGAGCTTTCTAGTCACCTGGGAAAAGGCTGCTGAGGAAGGGGAGAGCTGAAGGCTGTTCCTCAAGTGCACCCCTATGGTTTCTGAAGCCTCTCAGAAGACTTGTTTGCTCCTGGTACTCAACAATGGTCGTTCCTCTTGGGTGTGATAGGGACGGGAAACATTTTAAAAACTCTTAGTCTCTTGAAGGTCACCTCAAACACGACTCTGAAGGCAATGGCTCAGGTAAATGCAGTTTTGGCCTCACCCACAGGCTCCAGCAGTAAGCTCTGTTGATTTCCATGGTACCAAGGAAGTGTTCCCTTGTAAAAACAGGAAAATGCCCCAGATAGTTCTTCATGTGGATTGAGCCCTGCCAGATGCCTAGGCCATATTCACAGGCATCCTCCCGCAATGGATGCAGGGCTCTGCGGGGGGAAGGGGAAAGCATCGCCATAGGAAATGCAACCTGTTGTGCATCAGCATTTCACCTCCTTTCCCAAACAAAGAGCAGCTGGGAGAAAACCTCTACCCTAAATGTAGATTTATTAACACTCTGCACCAGGAAGGCCAAGGTCAAGGGTTAAAGCTCAGCTTTATCCATCACCTCTTGATATGACCTTGGTGGGGCTTTTTGCAAAGGGCAGGGACAGTTGATGCTGTAATGAGTTGCTCTTCCCAGGAGACCCAGCATGATGAAAAAATGCAGAACATCCACCTTCATGTACCAGGGCAAGAATACAGGTTTGATTGGTAATAAGTTTCCCATTAAAAATACATGAGAACTTACCTCAGAGAGAGAGAGAGTAGACCCCACAGGATAAAGTCTGTTCAGCCAGCTTTTAATGAAGGCAATTACATCCATTTATTTGAGACTTTCCTTCCACATTCTTCTCCAAAGAAAATAGGTTCATTTCAGGGAGGAAAACTAGAATGAAAAATTCACAACTGTTGTTCTTTAACTGGGTCAGTTACCTTTTGATATTTGAATGACAGTGTTTTTAATACAACTAAGATGGTGCATATTTAATATAAGCTTACATGAAGGTATAATAGCAACTTTTCAGAATGATTTTTTTTTTTTTTAATTCTGAGGAAATTAGTAGTTTCTAAAGAAGCAATGAAGACTCAACTTGGGTGGTCACTGAGACCTTTAATTTTAATTAGTTAGCCAATATAATCAAATCATACAAGGAAGGATCTAATCTGTTTTATCCTGAGGAATTACTGAGGTGTTTATTCATCTTTCAGTCAAGACTAGATGTCACAAGTTTTGTTGTTTGTTTGAACTTTGCTTCAAAACACAGTAAACTGATTCTGCTCTTCAGTGCTCTGTCCTCCTCCACACACACTATGTATGGAGTTTGCTCAGTGGATCTATATTTCTGAACTTGAACTCCAATTTCATATTCATAACTGATGCAATCTGAAGCAGGGGAATTCACCACAGACAGTGAAACTCCTCGCTGTTCCTCCATCACTACTGACACCGACACACCGAGCCCTTATATTTTTGCAGGTAAGGACAGGGCACAGGGACAGGCATCATCACTCTAGACTGGAACAACACCAAAAAATACTGGCATTTCATGCTGGACGAAGGTACAAAGACTGTGAACATAAATCTGTTTGTTAACAGAACTAAACCAGCCAGATTAAATCGCTCTCAGGTGTGAATGTTGCCTGTAAAGTGCCCAGTAAGTTCAGAGCAGGCACTGTAAAAACCAGCTCTTTTAAAGTTGTCTCCAACTGGGGACCAAAAGACAAAGGAACCGTATTATTGAAAACTTCGGACTTGGTTTAAAGAACCGCACTGAGAACCACGCATCGTGTGAACTGCAGCAGCCTCATAAACCCAAAGCAGACGTGGACCTGCAACAATAGATGCAGGGCCAGTCACTTCTCCACACACGTCCAGCAGCAGCACCGGTGAAAGCAGAGGCACAAACCACCCGCCTCAGCGTGGCAGGCCGCCGCCATGGCGCTAGGCCGCGCTCCCCACACCCAGAGGCTGCAGGGAGCTGCCATGGGGAGCTCCAGTGGCAGCACTCGTCGGTGCCTGGCCCTGCCAGCACGGGCTTTGGGTTCAAACGGCTTCGATCTGCAAAATCTGCTGATTTCTCCCTGGGGAACTAGTCTGTCATTTAGGCAAAGTGGCTCTCTCAGAGCACACTATTCTTTCTTGATACTCCATTTATAAGATGGATTTCCTTATCCAGAACCAGCAGATACTACCCTGGCTCCACCCTTGCCTTTCTCTCTCCCTGCCCCCATAAAACTATTATTTAAAAACAGGAAAAAATACTCTGGCAAACAATCTTCCCTCCACTCTCCCTGCTATCTGTTTAAATATCCTTGACTGCAAGACGTCCAGTACAGAACAGTCATCAATTTTTAATTCATTTAATCTCTTGGTAACTGTGTTCTCGTGAACTGAAGGGCCCCTGAGGAAGCTTCAGAGAAACCTCAGACTAGCATCTTTCCCTGGATCCAGGGACGAGACGTTGTGGATGCAGTGGACTCTGCACAAATGAGCATATGGGTTAACAGGGAAAAAATATTTAAACATGAGCACCTTTCACCCCCAACCAAATCAAAACACAGTGTAAGCCGGAGCGCTGTACCCTACCACAGCACACAGTGAGGCATGCACAAGTGAGAGAATTCCCTGCGTCAGAGTTGTTCATGATTCAGCAAACTCGGAAAGGAGCCCTCTGAGTAAACATGTGGGTTGCCTGCGCTCCTGGTCCCGCTATTGCTCTGTTCTTGTTCCAAGAAGCTTGGAGAACATCCTAATATACTGGCAGTAATTAAATTCTGCCCGTTTAAATGGCCTGGGAGTCTCAGAAGGGGATAGTTTTTCTCCTCAAGCCTGTAAGTGTGGGGGGAGCTAATACAGTATATTCACTCTTCTGCAAAAAACCTTCTTTTAGGAATGGGCAAAATGGTACCTGCATACAGTGTGAATGTTAATTAAGGGTGGGGAACAAGAGGATTCTCTGTTATCTTCAAACATGTCATACAATGGGAGTTCCCAAAGGCCGCGGTGAGAACTATATACTCTTGTCCTGGGGTGTTGCATAAAAACAGGGGAGCAAATCCCTGTCTCCAGTATCTTATGCTCTAATGAGATGAGTTAAAAAATAACCTAGAGCTCCAGTTCGGTGACAGCTGGAAACGGACCATTTTATGTGAACCCAAGCTCTCTCATCTTTGGCTGTATAAGAACTGCTGTTCTCTGCCGAGGCTTTTGGAAGGGAGGAGCAGGTCTGATCACAGCGGCTGTGACAATGAACTTAATGCATATAGCCACATCCGTGGCATCTGAGCAACATGGTCAGTGTGCGAGCACACATAGTTCTGGATACCCAAAGCTACTGCCCTGCCCCACTGGATATCACAGGCAAACACAACGCTAGCAAGGGTGGTAGGAGGAAAAGGTCTAAAACCTTCAGACTCTCTTCCCAACTCCCCAGCCATCTTCCCCAATAGAAACCCCTGCCCAGTAGCCCCGTATTTCATTATCCAAAAAATATCCATGCAGAGAGGCTTCCTGGCAAGCTGCTCTGTAGGGACAGGCCCTTGCCTCAGTCCTGCTTGGCTTCTAGAGGTCAATGCTGAATAGCTAATTCAAGCAGATTCAGTTGCAAAGAGACTGTGACTCGTTCACTGTTACACTAAGTCCCACTACATAATTTCCCATCTTTCCACGCGCACCTTAACGTAATAGGCAGACTCCTACTTTACTGACAGGCAGCACAAGAAGACAAGGCATTACGCTACAGAGCTGCTCAAAAAGTGAACGTGTTTTTTTCAGGCTCCTTGAGATTATGCAAGAATAGGACATTTGGGGGTCTATTTTTCGCAAAATGATGAATAGAAAATCGTGATGCAAAATGCGGCCTCAATATTTAGTGCTAAAACCCTTGTCACGACACCCTCTGGTAGAGCTGCAGTTCAGCCAGACGTGTGGATGCTGGGACAATTTGCATAGTTGCTATTTCTTGCAGAGACTTCCCCTAATCTGTGATGCCTTTTTCTAACCAGGTTATTTGTCATTTGCCTGCAGCAACCCCTGATTCTTTGCCTGTGAACCTCCTGCTCTGTTTCACACTATTAAGAACATTATTTTCCATTCTCCTGTCAGTGGAGAGCACTGGTGATTAGCACCGCAATATCTGGTCCCCTTTATTGAAAATGTTAATCCTTCCTTTTTGCAGGGTTTCTTTAGCCAGGGGTGTTAATACTTGGTTAATAGAATCAGGCTGCCTTTTTCTTCATCTTTTGTGTGCATGTGTGTTGGGGAGGGATTTTTTTTTTTTTATCTTTTGGTCAGAATTTATTATAGTCTTTCTTTTGATTCCTTTTTTTTTTTTTTTTTCTTTTTTTTTCTCCAGAGGGGCTGCTTTGAGTTTCCTTGATTTTTTTTTTTTCCATGATTATCTTAATGCTTTTCTAACATTTAGCACGCAGAACTCTCACTGTGTCAAATTGTTCTGTGGCTTTTCTGGTTTCTGCAGTCTTTAAAGAGGGCATAAGAGTGTGTCCTTGAAGGAGGAGTTACCTATGTTCCTCACCACCCCTCCACACTTCAGTAGGAAGAGGACTGAGAGCTGAGAGCCCTCCATCACCTGCTGTACAGGTAAAGCTTTTTTTGATATTCCAAAAGCCTCCCTTCAACCTGAAGATCCTTTCAGCATTCAGAAGGTAAAAGAGTATCAAAGTTTTCCACCCACAGTCCATAAGACATTCTTCTATGGAGAAAGTTTCATATGAAGAATCTGTCACCTGTTGTAACTTCAGGGATCACAAGCCATGTCCCAGGTGGACAGGTGAGGCTGCTGATCTCCACATGCAGACCAGAGAAGGCTGCAGGATGAAGTGTAGGCAGTTTTGTGTTGTGTTACAGTGATACAGTCTTTTAAAGCTAATCAGCAGTAGTTCGGTGAAAGCTCCTCTTGTTTTGATGTGAAGAGCACAGATCTTATCTCCCACAAATTGCTGTTGTGATGACTTCCTTTAAAAGTAAAGGCATCACCTAGAGCAAAGTAATCACCAAAGGAAGAAAAGTGCCAAGTCATCTGAAGCTTTGTCTCTCCTGATTGCAATCATATCTTATTCTCAGGTAAAGAGAAGCTCTTGTGGCAATGCAGGTAGGAAGCAGTAGCTGTTCAGCATCTATCTGTTGTGGGTATGGGGACTCTGAGCCTATTTTCAAGGTATCCTCAGTACACAAATGCTCCTCCACTGGGGATAGTTTCAGCAGGCAGACCTAGAGTTGGATGGAGCTATGGGAACGGGTTGAGTCCTTCCATCCACCTACCCAACGAGCCAGCCAGCCAGCTGAGGTGGCCAGGAGCACTGGGAGGACACCTGGGGCCTTCCTTGCCTCTCCTACAGATAAAGAGATTGAGGTTGTCAGAGTTCTCATTTTAGTCCTTTCTTCCAAATTCCCATTAAAATATGTCTATGTTACAGATAAGACACCCACACACATGCAAACGTGGGAAGGTGTTGCTCACAGAGGTGCACAGCTCCTGGTATATGGCCCAACAAGAAATGCAACAAGCCCCTTAAGACCCCTACCATCATGATGGCACTTCAGGAGCCTGCAGGAGATGCCATCCAGTGGCAGGAAGGTAACATTACAAGAGGAGGCAATGAAATCGGCCTTTGGCAACACCATCTTTGAAAAAGTTGGATCTGGTCGTGACTTAACTACACAATCAAAATACCTAGGATGTCTGTGGGCTGTGGTGAAGATTTGAGTGACATCCATCTCTAATTATGTTAATTGCACAGCTTTTTTTTTCTTCTGGAAACCCTTAGGCTTTTGTTTGCGGGGAATAAATAAAGAGGGATTAGTTACGTTTATCTGTTTTCCTAAGTCCTTACAGAATAACTGTTATGTGTAATTAAGTAATTTGACTGTCCTTGACCAAGCTGATAGCAAATTACCAGTGTAGGATAAGGCATTCCTTACAAGGTCCCATCCCATTTTATGAATAGATTACATGGATCTGGGATTTATTTATTTTTATTTTTTTTATTTTTTTTGACAGGAATGACTGGAAATGATGGTCTTATGAAGGTGAAAATGCAATCTGCTTTGACAAGCTGTCTTTGTCTAGCAGCATGGCTTGTCTATCTGTCTGTCTTCTCCACAAAGGCTTTGCACTGAGCCAGCTGCATAGCAAGTCCTTTCACTCACAGCTTTCCCTTGGCCAGTGTCAAACATATGCTGGTGGATATATTCAGGTAGCCTTTGCTAAGCAATATCATCCTGAATTTGCTCTTTGTGATCCAGTTAACTAATACATAAATAATTCACACTCTTCTAGGATCCATCTTAGCTACTTCCCCCATGCTTTGCTGCCTCTCAAATCACTAATCCATATACCCTTTTTTTAAAAAAAAAAAAAAACTGCTTTCAGCAAGGTTTCCCATATAATTGTCACCACAGATTGATGAGTTTCTCTTCAGGAACCAAGAAGCATTGATGTGCAGAGAGAACGTAATACCATCCTGTCTCAAAATAGATTCTCTTGTCCAATCTACAGAAATCATTTCATTTACTTACCTTGAAGGTGCTTTACTGAGCATGGTAGACTGCTACAGATTCCCAGGGAATAGATTCTCCTTAAAACAGAGACAGGATACTCTGTCTTAAAATTTACTAATCTTATTATACTGTTGTTTTTAAGGTATACATTAATTTAGCATAATCACATAAACATATGTGATACTAAACATTCTCACCACTCAGCCAACAGAAGGCTTGGAAACACGTCCACAGCTCCTGACAAATGGCAAAAAGAAAAAAAAAATCTTCCCAAGAAACACTGCACTGATGTGTGTGCCAAGAGACCTGGCCAGAATTGGTTACAGCCAACCACCATGCTATGGAAAAAAGTGGTATCGGGGCTAGGTTGTCAAAACTGAAAGGCAGCAACTAGTCGTAATTAAAGGGTGTTTTTTTTTTGTCTTCCCCTGGGAACTAGCACTCGGGGTGGAAAATGAAACTCTTTCACTAAACCCTGTTGTGTGGCTTTGTCTTCCAAACACACTGAGGGAAATAAGGGGAGGAGATTCAATAAGTACAGCTAGGAGAAACCTGGGATACAGCCAGGAGTCGTGATCTGGACAGTGCCAAGACGACAGGCAGCACGGAGAGGAGGGGCTGCTTCCAACAGAAGTTTTGTAGAGATTTTATTCCTGCCAGGCCCGCATCCTCCAACCCTATAAGTAAGCCATGATGTAAGTAAGTCTTTTTTAGTACTTGTAAAACCTCTGTTCCAATAAATTAGTACATGGTCGTGATCTTTCCATTTTTCAAGGAAACCTAAGTGGGTTGCCTCAGGGAAGTAAGTTGCACTCAAGGAGAGATGCCAATGCACAGACAGCATTTTGGGTATTCTTGGTCTTGATGGGCATGGGGCAGCTAGTGTCTGTAGGTACACGGGCTGAACCGGTCCAGCTTCCTGGGGCAGGGGATTTCAGGGTTTGCTTCTCTGCTGGCCTGGCCTGGCACACAGGCAGCAGAAGATGCTCCGGGGAAGACAGCTACTTTCAACAAGAGAAGTAGGAGCAGGCAGGAGTCCCCCAGCCCACAACAGCAAGCTGGGCTGAAGCACTGGTTACCTGGGAGGCCTTCCAAGGTGGGCTGAGCTGACTCTACTGCTCACTGGCATGGCTATGAAGCACTGCATCTCCCCACTCCTCTCCTCTTCCCTCTCCTGCTTGCACTTGGATGTGTGTCTGGATGCTTCCCTCAAGCCAGCTCTGACTCTCAGTCTGACCTTGATGAGCTCATTCAGCTCATTAAGCTAGCCAAAAGATAAATAACCATGCCTGTGCTGGAGAAAGAGCACAACATGCTCTTCAGGGACAGGGAGAGTGAGAGCAGGGGCCCCAGAGCCATTTCTTCAGGCCATAAGTGCAGCCAGCCTTGACCAATGCTCCCCTTCAGGTGGGCCAAGGAGTGACAAGCAAGCAGGATCCTTGCATGGGTGACCTTCCTTGAGGTTGTGTGCCCTGTCCCCCGACCTGTGGCCAGGCTGGCAGCCAGAAGCCACTAGGCAGCTTCACCTGCCCCTCACATACCAGACAGACCACCTTCGGCAAGAAGGCATTCCTCTCCTCTCCTTCATCTGCCACATGCAACATCACCTGTCCTTACAGCTTGCCAGAAGTCCACCAAGAGCAGCCATAGCTGTGCCCCCTTAGCCCAAACAGAGCTTTCCAAGGGAGTTTTGTTCCCACTGAGATGTATGTGAGGGCTTCATGCATGCCCCTGAGGAAGGATGCTAATTATTTGGCTTATTTTAGGAGTTTTTTCAATGCCAGCCTAGCCCTTGTCAAAACCACAAATCCCACAGTTCAGAATATTGCATAAATTGTCCTTTCTCAATCAAAGGGACCTCAAATTTTAGTTTAGTTTCCTTTTTCTCTGACTAGAAAATGGGGAGGTGCGAAACTTCCTTCTTCAGTAGCCCAGTTGTTGTCTCTTCGACTGTATAAAACAAAGGTATAAAGAATCCTAGAGAAGCAAACAACCACATTATACTATTCTCATATTTTTATGACAGAGAACAAGCATGTCAGAAACCTTTTGCTTTTTCCCTTGGAACCTGTTTTTTTATGTAGGCGCTGCTTAAAACAGAATAATAATAAAAAAAAGCCTTCACTTCATTTCGCTTTTAAGTTGCAATGGGGGGAAAATCACACAACAGAAAAGTTCATTTTCCTAAAGGGTCTTTTACAACCAGCAGCATGGCAACTTGAAGCTGACCCTGTCCCTTCAGTTCCTCGGGTCTTGGCCAGTTCACGGAGAAGGAAAAAAAAAGCCCAATGTGTTTGGATTCCTTGCAATTGCTCTCGTAAGTGGCCGCTCCTGCTGCTTTGCGGCTGCCGCCCCACGCTTCACTGGAGCCTGCTGACATCCCATGAGCTGCTCGTCCGCTCCCCAGCCCTGCTGCGTGGTGCTCTGGTCGCCTGTATGTGTGCCTGCCCTCGCGCCGAGCACCCACTGATTCCACAGCACACAAGTTCCACAGCACACAAGAAATCCTTTCTTTAGGACAAGGGATTGTCTCAGCGCCACCACACAAACTGTCTTCCCTTGGCTGTCTGAGAGCCCCATGAAGCCCAGGAGCTAGGCTTTAGTTAGTCCCTGTGTCCCCACACTTTCACTGAAAAGCTCCTAAGCTGGGAAGATGCTGTGGAGCAGCTCTTTCTCTCCAGACACCTGGGTCTCTTGAGCTCATTAGCAGGAGAATAGAGGCCATCTATAACAGATTTTTCTTTCATCTGATTGCTGATTGTGTAGAAACTCTTACTGTATTACCTTCTCCCCAGTCAATTTTTAACAGACTTGGACACAAATCCACTGTATTCAGCGATGCATCATCATTCCTTATGAAATCATGGAGTGTTTGAGGATAGCTTTTAATTTGGAGGGCTGCAGAGAACATTGGCTCTCTCCTGATTCCGGGTTTTCAGCTGCTGCAGGGATCAGGGACAAACAAAATGGATAAACACTGAGTTATGTGCTTGCTGACTGAGCCTCTCTCCTATTCAGAGGTAGTTCCGTCTTTGTAAAGGTTTTGCTCTTGAAAGATATGCTTTAATTTAATATTTTTAACGAATATTTATTACAACAGTTGCATTTGTCAGTCCCTTGTATGTACTAGGCACTGTGGAGATTTGACATAGGGAAAGGAGATGGTTCCCTGAATTGCTGGTGAAAGATCAAATAGTTGTAGTCTCTTAAAGACAGAAAACTTTATTTACTTTTCCAGCTTTTCTTGCATGGCAGTGCCCATTCTGTTTTACATGGTGCCAACAAGACACTTAAAAAATTCCTGGACATAATAACCCCTTCTACCTTGGCAGCTCAGCAGCACAGCTTTCTCTGAAATCTCCCTAAACAATTAACTTTGCCAAGTCTTTCGCTTAACAAATCCTGCAATAGCTTCCAGCATTTTCCCACAAGTGATACCAAATTAATGGGTTTGTAGTATCCTGGTCGGTCTCTTGGCCTTTCATTGTCTTGTTAGGCACATGCTGGCCTGCTGGGAGAAATGTACTGAACTGATAAAGATGCTGGATGAGGTTAATTTCATGTCCCAGTTTCTTTTTGAATTCTTGGACCCACTCATGTCAAAATGTTGCAACGGATGTGAATAAGATAAAAAGATCAAAGTCCCTCAATACAGGCATTTCTCACTTCATGATTAACCCAGCATCCTACATGTCCTATGAAGTCAGCGCATGCTATTCCAAATCTGTCTTGCATTTATGATCTTAACCCAAATTCAAATGAGCATATTCTTAAAATATATTTGGGTGCCTCATTGTACATGCAAATAAAATATTGATAAAAGCAATTTAAGGACCCAGCAAATCTAACTTTACGCTTCTGTCAAGCAATCCAAACCAAAACAGTGTGTGAAATCATTACATTTTTAAGCAGTGTTATTTTAAGCACACAACTGCTTTCTGAATGCTATTTTCTCTGTCATATGTTTAGAGTCACCGTCCTTAAACAACAGACTTTTCTTAGAAAGAACAGCAACAAACAGGGTTTTGTTCTTTTTTCTAAACAGTTTCAGTTCTGTTCCTGCCTTTTACTAGAAATTGCTTCTTTTCCAGGTATTTCTATAAATCACAGAAATAGCTAATGGCTGCACCCCCACTGCAGATGTAAATGTTCACACTTTACTTTATACAATTTTCTTTTGGCCATCAGTCATGCTGGTTGTATGACAGAGTTCATCTTTTCTTCCTTTAGAGAAATGCTTCAGTAAATCAAACCACCAACAAAAACCCCTACCCTAAGCCACAGAGAAAAGTTTCTTTCACAGAATCTGAGTTCAGACTGCTAATAATTTCCTGTTCACTTAAGCTAGGTGTCCAGCTTAACTGCTCCCCTAGAACAGGCAGGTAGCTGTGGCCATGGGCTTCCTCAAGGACAGACAGTGGTGGTGGGGCTGAGGAGGTGCTCCAGGAGTTGAGGGTTCTGAAACCAACTTCTTCAGCATCCTTAGACAAGGATCCTGCCATGAAGCCCTTGCATACCCTGGGCAGGAAAGCCCCCCACACTTTCTAGTGGCACTGAACCATTGCACAGCCATAAATACAGCCACAACAGACTGAGAAGGAAGGGCAGGCAGAAGAGACTTTGGTCAACCTAGTTGTCAAGATGCCAACCTTGCAGAGAGTGATACAAGCATCCTGGGTTGTTTCTGTTTAATTTCTCTGTGATCATAGTGCGATATAAACACAGGAGTGCAGCAACTAGAACTCCGGTTCTGGTCCTTGGTGTGGTTATTGCCTGCTCAGGACAGTCCTGGATATGATGGGAGCTCTAAATCATGATGAGTGTTTGGTTTTGCATGCCAATCATATATTCACAGATTATAATCCCTGATTTTAACAGTGCTGCCTCCAGTGTTCTTCAGTCAGCAGTAAATTACTCGTTACCCCCTAACCCATTAGACAGGAGAAAGCAGGGACTTGAAGCAATATTGCTAAACCTTTATCACACTATCACATATACCTTTGCCTACCAATAAAATATATTTGATTTGCACAGCCACCATAAATGATAATACCAGGTGCCTCAGGAAAGTGAAAATAATAGTTGGAGACACAAAGATAGTATATTTCATTCATAAGCCAATTTATGTGTGCTATGGCTTAGAGAACTCTTATTTATTTATTTACTTATTGTTGGCCTGTGCTTTCAGTCAGTACTGCATCTTGTAACATTTTACCTGAAATCAGCTTACAGTCCCTATGTATTCCCAAGGAGGCTGATAGCCAGCTCTTCTTTGTTCCTGGGTGCACGGGTGCTTGAGTGCCTGTTTTTGACCAGAATATTGTAGGAGTTTGGCACAGATACCTTCTTTGGAGGGATCATGAAAAACTTTTTCTGGGCTTACTGCTATAACCTCTGAACAAAGCATCTATTAACTAGTGACTTATTTTACTCAGGCCCCCGGGTAGATTCACAAGCTATGTCTGGGTAGATTCACAAGCTACGTCCATGGTGCATTTTCACTCCATCCTGTTGCATTTCAGCAAGTAGGATACCAGATTTTGCTTCTGGCACCAGGGCAAAAGAAAATGGGTTCACCAGAAACTTTTCCTCCTTCCTCACGTAAGGAAAGGGTAGAGCAGAAAGTGATCCCATTGAAGGCTTTTTCTGTGCTTGTGACTGCTGATGCCTGCAGGTTCTGACAAGACAGGAAAATCATTGCAGATCCTGGATATCCACTGGTTATTGTCATGCCTTCTGCTTTCTCCATACTTCAGGCAGCTCCATGATCTGTTTTTATGGTCTCTAGCTTTTGTGACTTGTTTTTTTCTTTTCTGCCTCCAGACTTGCTCCCTAAGATATTTCAGATTCTCTATAATTATAGTCAACATTATGGGAGTACTAGCTCTAAGGTTCAATACAAGCTAGGAAGCTGCCCTTTGCTCAAGAAATTTTTATTTTGCTGTCAAGGGTTAATTAGCTTTACAATAGTCCTTCTTTATCTCTCACTCTCACTGCCTTGGAAATTTAAGGATTTTTTATTGTTTCAGATCAGCCTGCTGTTTCACAAGTTCTGAAATTGCAGGATAGACTCAGAAACCTTAGATCAATCACAAACTATGTTAGGTCTTCACCTTCTCTTTACACTATCAGTTTAAAAACATACTGCTCATTTCAAGGGCAGTGCAACACTTTTCAAATATCTGTAACAATTTTATAGATAACTACCTCTGTCTGAGTGGATAGAAAATGATTAAAAACTTCAAGTTCCTCAGGACCACCTACTGTCAAAAAGAAAGCTGCCTACTGTCTTCTTTTTCCTTTGCAGAGATGACCTACAGATATCTTTATACTTTCATCAGTTATCTACCATATTCCTGGAAAACTCAGCACTAGCAGTGCTTCCCTCTGCCTTGTAATTCCGGAAGCAGCAGCCTAGCACAGCGTACCCATGGTGTGGTGTGTTGCTTCTCCGGCGCCTAGAGCCACCAAGTGTCCCAGATGTGGGTTCCCTCTGGCATCTCAAGCTCTAGCCGATCAGCATGTGGTTAGCCTGAACCTCTGAAACACACCATAGCTTGTTCCAGCTGCCTCTTGGCAGGCTCCCTCAAACCTACCTTTCCTTCTTGCCTTTTGTGATCACTTGCTGGTCAGATTGATGGTGTGCTGCCACCTCCAGACATGCTTTTCTGGTCCCTGCCTCTGGGCTGGCTCCCAGGTGTTAGAACTCACAATGTCAGAGTAAGGGAAGTCAGATCTCTATGGTGGGACAGGTTGGCTGATCCATGGCACTGGAGGAGACCAGGATAATGGAGATCTTCCTGGAGAAGATCCTTAGTCTATGGAACTGTTGTCTGTATTATTCTAAAGCTGCTTCTGTCTTCCTGCATCTGAGATTTGCAGTTAGAGATCTCCTGGCATTTCTTTGCCTTGTCCACATTCTTTGATCCAAGGGACAGAATATCTTTGTGTTTGTCCATTGATTACAGCCTCAGTCATGCTTTTAGCCTGGCTACAACCAGAGTTTATGGAATAGAAAACCAGAACAGACACCAGTGGATATACCACATGTAAACCCCAAATGGATTTTTCTACAGCTTATTTCCCTTAGTATGAAGTGACATTCTCTTGTACAGGGTCTGAGACACTGCTGAACCAAATGGAGAAAGCCGTAAGTAGATGTCACAGTCAATGGAGAAGTTTGAGACCATTTAGCTCATTACCAGCTAGTAGTACACACACATTCCACAGTGCTGCTTATTCTGTCACCATCACAGGCAGGACTGGGATAACACCACTAGGCTGGAGGAATGAAAAAGTTTTGAAGCACTGCAGGAGCCTTCCTAAGTAAGAATCGGACTTCCAGGTACCAGCTTTCCCCCTGTCTGAACCATCAAAATGTTGAGTCTTGAAATTGGCAGTGGCTATGCTGGGTCATATGACGAAGGTTATGTCCTGGAAGCGTACCTGTGAACAGAGTGCTCTGCTAGGTGTTAAGCTCCCTACCAGCAAGGTCCTGCCATAGGCTTTATCCTCTTCTAGATCCCATGTGCCCACTGAGGCTGGTCAACAAATGACCAAGAAGGCTGTCCTGATGTACATTGTCCCAGAGCAGTGAAAAGCCTCAAGATTTGGCTGCAAATGAATGAGAAGCAGGTTTGCCTACCATCCAGTATAGTGCTGAGAGCCAGCTCTGTGATGCTCATGTCCAGCTCAAGAGATTTGCCAAATTACTGAGAGAGAAGTGGTACATTAGCTCAATGGGCTTCTGAAGAGAAGAACCAAAAGCATTTTAGGTTACATCGGCTCAATTGGAACAAGACTTCTACACAAAACACTCAGTAGAATATCTAGTGAGGGTGGTTGTTTACCTGCCTTATAACCTAAATTTGTGAGTATTCACTTGCATAGTTTCATTGCTACTCCAGGGAGACCCAGCAGCAGAAAGATCCTACGCAAGTGCATAACAATTTTATAATTTTTCTCTCAAGTCCCAGCTGAAGAGGTCAGCAAACTTCCAAATGCAATTACCTACCCAGTTCACCTGGCAACTGCCAGCAAGGTAAATGAAAAATCCACCCCCCACCATCACCCCCCACATATTCTTTGCTAAGCATTGTAACATAGCACCTCCTCCCGCAAATCTCTGATGTTGCCAAGCCTCATCTATGGGAAAAGCATAGTTGCAAAAGTACTACAGATTGTTCTAATAAGTTACTCTTGTGTTCTTAGTGAACTCCAATATCAGGAAGTATTTTTCAAGTGTGTCATGCAAAATGAATTTCTTGCCATATTCCTTAATTGGATTGCATTTTAATCGACCATTTAGCCAATAATGGAAGACATTTACATTTTGGGATTTTCTGCCTCAAAAACAACTCCTCCTTACAGATCCCACTTTAAACCCATAGACATGAATCATGACATCACAGTCATTTCCATGGAAAGAAACTTACATCACAACCTTTGTTGCGTTATCAAACAGAAGCAGCTGGGTAATGTGGGTGAATAATCCTGTTCTGTATATTCAGCAATAGCAAAATGAATACTGAAAATTACTAGCAAACTAAATAGCTACTTCTATAAATACTCTCTTTTCAAAAGTTCACCCTATTTTAAAAGCCACTTGTTAAACGCTATTTAGTATATATATAAAAGCTGATGGATGAAGACCAAAGTCCTTGAAGCAGACACAGGAAAAATAGCTCATAGCTAAGAGTAATGTAAACTTCCCTAACAGTTTGTCTTACCTGTATGTGTTTTTTTTTTTCCCCATCAGCCATGAAAAGGCAGTTTGTTCTCTATCACTGACTGCTTAGGCATTTTGTTTACAATAAATGCAAACAAGTGTCCTACATCAGTTGCCACAGCACTTTCCACCACTGCCCTTCATTTCTCTCAATGTTGAGAGGCCGCATTAAGCCCCTACCGAGATTTAGTGCTACCCATTTTCTCCATGAACTGGAGACAAGTAGACAAGTGATAAGCAAACCAACCTAACTGGGGCCAAATGCAAAGCTGATACCAGTGGGCGCAACACTTGAAAGGAAACAAATGCCCTTTCTGATCTGAGTTGGTTGGGAAGTCAGCAAGGGTACTCAACCAGCATGTTATGACTGATGATAGCACTGCTAACAAGAGAGCCCAACAGCATTTGGGCACCACGATACCACTCATTCTTAGAAAAGGTATTCCGCCCTACAAGTGGAAAAACTTGGTGCTGCTGAGGCATGTCCTGTCTTTGTGCTTAGATTATGAGGTAACTCATTCCAGGAATTAAGGCATACCATGTATACTGGATGCAAAATCCAAGTCATAGCCAAATGATTTGTCACTGAAGGCAAATCTGTCGCACGTGGAGGGAAAATGTGCACCAAGAAGCACTGAAAGCTTTGGAGGAGATTTTGGATAATAGAGCTATTCCCCTTCCCTCACATTGAAACAACTGAATGGGATCTTTTCCCCCTCTTCTCTCTTGAAAATATTAGAAATCATTACCAAAGCTTGGCTATTACATTCCCTGTGCTTAAAAGACCCTGTTTTCTTCTTCATGTGAAAAGAGAGTTGAATGCATCACATTTGCTGCTGAACAAACGCATTTGCCAGTTCTCTTAAATGCCAGCACAATTGCTTTAGCAGAGTTAATAAGGGGGGTGGTAATCTGAACAGCCTTATTTTTGTCCTTAGTGTTCACCCCAAAAGGAAATGTGTTTCTTACTAATAATAGTGTATGTGACAGAAAATACCAAGTACATGCAACTGCTCCCATTCACTTGCCAAAATGGATAATTCACATCAGGGCTTAAAAAAAGTAAAACAAAATAAACAGAACAACACCCCAAGTAAACAAATTAACCCTTCCCCTCCTACCAGAAATTTCTCTAAACCCGAAGTTTGCATCTAAATCATTTTGCCAGTAACCAGAGAGTGAATTAAAGGGAAGAACAGAGCTCGTGTATATTCCCTGAGGACCATGTAAGAAACCATCCTGTCTGTCACATTTTTTTCTCCAGTCAACCGTTAAGTGCACCCTGCCAGTGTAAAACAGACCTGTGGAGGAAACAGCTTATTCACACACAATTTTTTTTTCTAGTCATCCATTTTTGTAGTGGCCAATACAATTCTAACAGGCTCAAACATTCAACAGTCATGAATTCACTTTCCTCCTCCTTTCCCCCCAAGAAATTGTGTAATTGGGCATGAAAGCAGGGAAGCTTAATTAAAATTATTAATAAATGTCGCAGTTTTGTGTTTGTTTTGGTTCTTGATTTCTGAAGCTAGACGATGTACTCACAGTTGCACTCACTTCCAGGGTTTTCTGTAACTGCAATGACAAGGAATGACGTTCTTCACACCCCCTTATTTCCAGTGGCTGAAGCTGTAGGGGGGGAAACAAAAGTGATTCAGTATCATACAGCTCCAGATGAAACTGAGATGTGGCAACACTGCTGACATTAAAAAACTAAAAGCCCAGTGTGCCTAAATCACAAAAAAAATAGCATACAGCCTTCCAGGGTGCTGGAAGTGAATGCCACAGCTAACTCAAGGGAGCAAAATGGTCTGAGATATTTCGATGAGGGTCTATGCCTGTGCCTCATTAACAACTTTTCTCAGTAGAAACCAGTTCTCAGAGAAAAGTCCTCTGCTGAAAGTTTAGCAGATAGCATTCCCTCTGCTATCTAACCAGATCTTTCTCCACCTAACTGGGGAGATTTTGCCCCACCAGGAGAACTGTGCAGGCAGAAGTCAGCAGAGGGGCCCTGTGCCTAGACTGTTGGACCCACCACCAGTGGCAAGGCATTCACCGTCTACCAAGACCTGGTTCTGGCAGGCACCTGGCTGTGCTGTCTGGTCAGGCACAGCAGGGATGGGGTTCTCCCTCACCCATCTTTCCTGTGACACCTAGCACAGCTTGCAGACAGCCTCTGACATCCACACGTAGTCTCACTGAGACGAGACACGCCTGACTCCTGGCTGTACAAAGACAGAGGTTACGGGTTCTGCAGCAGTTCTGCACCAGCAGAACTGAGCCGAGCCCTTTCCTGAGAGAGGCAGGGATAGATGCTCCCTGATGGTACCTTTTCTACCCCTGAGGGGCAGACACAGGGCCCTGGGCCATGGGCAGAGTGGGGGGAGCCGTAAGGGGTCTGGGCATGGACAGAAAGGGCTGGTTGTGGACTTGGGGCCATGACATAGTCTGGGACAGTCCAGCAGCAGGACTTCTCTCGAACAAAGGTTCTTTTCCCTTCAGTAGAAAGAATAGAGACATGTTATTGTGTTTCACAATGCGCTCACAGACATCTTAAGATATATAAAGCCTTTCCTCTGTGCAGCTATAGATACCCCTGTATGAAAGAGAATTACTTCCTAAATAAATCCCATGTTTAAAGGGCAGTGGTGGCTTGTAACAAGTACACCAAATCCATACTGTTTGCTCCAGGAAATTCTCTGTGTCTTACCCTTTTGGCCACAGAGTCACACAGAGATATTGTAGTCCCTTTGTGTGATTATTTTCCTCCATGGAGCAAAGGCTCTCTAAACCCTTATAAGACTCTGGTTGAATTCACTTAATACCAACCAATAGCTTAGCAGGCAGTTCCTGAAAATCAAGTTTTGACAGCCCAGGTCCTGAGAACAGGTTTTCCCTTTCCTCCCTGTCTGTGCTTTTGGGAGGCCAGCACACACCCCAAGAGGAGGCATTGCCAGCTACCAGGAGCTGATGCACACTGAGCATCAGCTAGGTTTCTACCTGATGTACCCAGGACTTTGGTGTGACAGGTTCACAGCCAGGCCCAGGCTCACTTCTCTGCTCCCCTCTGTTTGGCAGCTGTCACTGATTCCATGCTATTTCCCTCAAAGGCTCATTGTATTTGTGCAACAGGACCTTGAAGGATGATCATGGCACTGGTCTGGAGCCTTTCAAGTCTGTTTCCTATGATATAATGCCTGTAGGAACTCTGCTTTCAAGTTAAATCTTCCAGGAAGAACATACCAAAATAATGCAAGGAGTAAAGGCTTATTAAATAAAACTCTTGCCCTTGTCAAATTAATCTTCATTAGTAGAAAGCATTATCAACCAGTGGTGGGGAAAGAGATGGTCCAAATCCCTGCCCCTCTCCCTGCTTGGAGGGGGTCAGTCCATGCAGTGCTCAAGCCTTCTCTTCTCTCCAGACCACTTGAGAAGCACTTGGTTGGGATCTAGTGATGATTTCTTTTAAAACTGTCCTTGTTCTACATCTGCCTTGCAAAGGTGTAAGGGCATGAATGTGGGCGATTTGCTGTGGTTGGGTAGCAAAGAGGCAAGCTCGTGGCCCAGGCGGTCATAGGAGAAGCGGTACCTTACTAAGTTGTTTCTAAAAGACCAGACAAAGGCAAAATCCCAAATACTGGGGCCATTCCTAGCCTTGTTAAGCTACGGTCATTCTCAGTTCATATATATATTGCTAGCTAGTACAATAATTTTCATTGTAACTGTAAAGCTGCAGTGTTCAAAGTCACATTCTTATTTACAACTGAGAGTTTGAAATGTGAGAAGTGCTAAGAAAAACAAAAACAAAAACAAAACAAAAACACACACACACAAAAAGAAACAAAATTAAAGCTGTGTCTTTCCTTTTTTTTCTCAGTTGCTGAGGGTTTTTTAGACTCTCTTTCATCTTCTTTCCTTTTCAAAGACGAGTCTATTTTTTGCTGTGTTTTGAAGACATTTGTTCAATGCGAAGTACTGACATGGCAGGGAGATGTCAGCAAACACAAACCAGGCCTTGCATGAAGGCTTCCCATGTGTCCTGGGGAGCTGTCTCCAGGAGCAGCCATCTTCTGAGAGGAAAGTTTCCTCCTTTCCCCATTTCTTTCACCATCCATATTTCGATGGGAGCCCTTTTAGCACAGTACTTATTTCTGACTCACACAAATCAGCTCCAAAGCTTGAGTAATGCCAAAAATGGGCTATTCATATTCATTCACGCTCTTGTACGCATCTCTGCTCTCATAAAATGGAACATGTGTCTGATGAGCTTATTTAATTTCTAAATGTGTGGCTAGGAAGGATAGAGAGTGTGCAAGATATAATGGTAGTACCACTGGAATAACATCAGTAAGGCATCTGCAAATAGAAACTTCCCAGTCTGCCTGACCTCTGCCAAGCTCTGTGCAGCCTGGTTATAATGGTGTGTAAGGCATGCTGTGGTGTAGATTTTATTGTTGTGCCCTTTACAATACACAGACACGTGTTCCCTTGGTTAATTCCCGAAATAACAATGCTGCTCAGTACAGAGATGACTCATTCCTAAGGTGCCACTTGACTCGCTGCTGTTCACTTCTTACAGGGAAGAAGACAGTTAAGGTTACCTGTGCTGTCAGGTAGAGCCCCTTAGGGTCGGGGGCTGCTTGCGTACCCCCATCTGCAGCAGGCTGAGTCTGCTGTGACTCATCCTGCACACAGAACTCGCAGGCAGCTCCTGTACCACAGCCCCACTGGCTAATACAATACAGTGAATGCTGGGGGAGCAAACCTCTCACAGTCCCCGGTGTACACGTGACATACAACACCTCTGGCACTGACAGGCAGACGATCCCAAAGCACAGGGAGCGTGCCCACCAAGCTGGGCTGCACCAGGAGAGAGTCCCCCTGACAAGACCCCATAATCAAAGGTAAGATGCTCCCCACCTTCAGCTGAGCCACCATATCTCAGGACCTCACACCTCAGCAGTGGCCTCTCTCCTGTCTTCTGCCCTGCCTGCCCATGTGCCAGGCTGCAGAGCTTTCTCAGATGCCCGAGAAGAAGGCACCTGGGAGGTGTGCCTAGCTAGCTTGGTCTGTCGGTGGGGTGCCACATCTTCCGTAGGGCACTGAAGAGCTCCATGAATTAGCTTGCACCATGAAATGGCATCCGTCTTCCCTCTGTTCCTTTTATCTGTTCACTTTTCCTTTTTCCACTGAAGTGACTGCATTATATAAAATTCTGGTTGGTCTCTTTTTCAAAAAAAAAAAAAACCATGTCAAGCTAGGCAAACTTTCCCTCCTCCTCCCTTTCTTCTCCTCCCCTTTTCCCTTCCTTTCCCTGTTTCCTTCCTTCTTCCTCTCCTCTTCCTGGGGACATAGAGATAAAAATTATTGCTCAATCCCAGCTGAAGATGAGGAGCACAGGAGAAACCTGAACAAGCAAGAGCCCACTTTCCCTATTGCTGTGCTCTGGCTGGAAGCTTGCGTAGGACATCATCCACGTGGCCACCGCATCCTCACGTTTGCAGAACACGAGGGCAGCCCAGCAGGCTGGTTGGGTCACAAGGCCTGGGAAATGGCACCGGTACCTGTCCATGTCTCTACTTCAACTTATTTCACACTGCAGCGTGATTGTGAAAGTCAAGGCAGTGGATGGGCACCATAAAATATGCAGCACTTTTTGTGATAATGTTATACATACTTTCTGCCTCTTTTATGTCTCAAAAACCTCTTGGTATTAATAACCTTTTTAAAAATAGTCTTCAAGTTTATTTCTACATATGAGGAAAAACACTGGTACTTACTGAAGCTGTGGTTTCTGTTATTACTTTTATTTAAACCATCTTTTCCTTGCTTAAAGCAGTAAATGTTCCAAGAAGTAACACATCAGTTGACGCTGCAGACCTCTCTTCACGTGGTATAATTGCAAAATGTTCACATGAGATATAGCAGTTAACTGGTCAGTCCTGAGACCTTTCTCTGAGATTTCTCCTTGGCAATGAGCAAGCGTCCTAGGTAAGCTACTGTCTACGAAGATACCACAGCAGAAACCAGAATCCCACTCCCCCCCCACACCCCAAAAAAAAAAAAAAAAAGGATCATAGGATCATGCTTCCAGGTTTTGCAAGAGTGTTCTTTCCCCACATTGCTGGCATGGTGTCCCTTGTATCACAGTGATATTTATATTTGTGCGAAAAGTATGATGGAATTAAAGGGCAGGATTCAGGAATATCCTTACAGAATTATTTTGCAAATATGTATTCAGTGCTATGAATCTACTTCAAAGGTAAAAAAAAAAAAAAAAAA
>VXAA01000174.1:444999-466795 GCA_013399115.1 Anseranas semipalmata
CACAAGGATGATCAGAAGGCTGGAGCACCTCTCCTGTGAAGACAGGCTGAGGGAGTTGGGGTTGTTCAGCCTGGAGAAGAGAAGGCTACGGGAAGACCTTATAGCAGCCTTCCAGTACCTAAAGGGGTCTACAAGAAAGCAGGAGAGGGACTCTTTATCAGGAAGTGTAGTGATAGGACAAGGAGTAATGGCTTTAAACTAAAAGAGGGTAGATTTAGATTAGATATTAGGAAGAAATTCTTTACTCTGAGGGTGTTGAGGCACTGGAACAAGTTGCCCAGAGAAGTTGTGGATGTCCCATTCCTGGAAGTGTTTAAGGCCAGGCTGGATGGGGTTTTTGGACAACCTGGTCTAGTGGAAGGTGTCCCTGCCTATGTCATGGTGGTTGGAATTAGATGATCTTTAAGGACCCTTCCAATCCAAACCATTCTATGATTCTGATTCTGTGAGATCAGTGAAGTATAACAGTGTTCTGATACCTCAAGTTTGGATTACTTAAAAAACACATCAGTTCTTGGCAAGGCTGACCTAACTCATGATCCTGACAGCTCGATAAATTGAGTTCCACAGAGTTCACCATGTATTGGTTTTCTGATGAAAACTTCAGAAATCAAGGGTCTTTTTGCTCTCCACAACAGTCTTGTTCTGACAGTATTGTATAAGCATCATGATTTCTCTTGCTGCTCTGAGCCACGTTTCTTTCTATGTGCCAACCATGTTACGCACTGAGCTTTCCTAAGTTTTTGCTCTCCACCCCAGAGGAAGCTGTGTTTTCACAATGTATTATTAACGTGTGTATGTTGTTTGTGAACTACTGCAGTACCCTTCAGTAGGGAGACACAATCTAAATGTGAAATAGCATTACTTTGATAAATAAGGGGAAGTCAAAACTCTGCCGTCTTTACTATATGCATGAGATGCACTTGGATGCTAAAAGCAATCCTCCTTGGCATGTAAAACATTAGTACCTTGTAGTTTCTTCATCATGATCATAGGAACAAAGTCTGACTTCTAAATAACTCATGCATGCAAATTTGCTGCAGGTCTGAGAAGTTCATCCCACATCCACCTGAAAATGACTGACTGATTGATGGCAAACAGTACTTAATAACAAGAAGAAATGTGAATTAGGAAGCAATGCTACCCCATCGGTTGACAGGAGGCTTACCAGGTGTTTTGTTGATTCGTAGCACATCAATGTGAGAACTGGGGGAGACGGAGGCGCAAAACCTGGAGTTCTTCATTGGCATGAACCAGGCATCTTGCGGCAAGATGGGTGCAGTTCCCTCCCCAGGAAAGCCATCAGGGGGAGGCAGGCATGACCCCATTCTGCTCTGCTCTTCCAATTTACTGGGAGCAGCTGGTCAGTGAAGTGCCTGCTAGACATTTAACAGTGAGAAGCACCTGCCAATAAATCAAAAGGAAGCACCCAGTTAAATGAGGCTTAATTTAAATTCACACCTAGGGCTGACAGATGAGAGCTTCATTGCTCTTTCACATTGCTTGGTTCTGCCACCCTGGCCTAGTGGGCCGCCATGTCAGGAAATGCCATGGCTGTGGAGGGAGTGCTCTCCCAACAGCAGCCGGAGATAGCAAGGAGAGGGACGTCGCCTGGGGTTTCTGTTTGCTTGCCTGAAGAACCCCAAACAACCGTTTACAAAAGGCCAAAGACCTCCATCATCCGCAATGGTGGCAGTATCCGGCCCTGCTGCATGTCCGTGCCGGGTGGCAGGCCTGAGGGAGGGCGGCGCCATCACCGGCCATGGGCAGCCTCTCGTAGGTATGAGGGGGGGTTGACTTGGCTGCTTTTGTGAGCAGCAGCAGCTTCCCCTCTGCCAGAAGGCCTCAGGGTGCGATCAATAGAAAAAAAAAATCGCTTTTCAGTCCACCGGGGTAATGCAAGCTGCCAGTCAAAACCTCATGAACAAGGCTGCCCTTGTACCCCCATCATGCATCCCCAGGTCCATTCCCTGCCCTCTGGTGCCTCCACCCACACTGGAAAGCACCTCAGAGGTAGGTGAGCAGCCCACTTTGCCTCGAAAGGCCATCTGCATGCCCATCTTTGCTTTTAATCTCTGATTAAAACCGAGAGGTTGGGGTGTTTGCTGACAGTTTGCAAATGAAGTTACAGGGCTGGTTGTTTCTTTGTCTGGGACATGGAGCAGCCAAAGAGAGCATAATGGTGGGGAATGGCTGACAGATGAGCTACCAAGTAAGCTTCCTTGGGTTGGGCTGTCATTGAATTAAGCATGGCAGCTCTTGGCATGAGCTGGGAAATCAGTCTGGGCTTCTTTTTATAATTAAGTTAGAGTTAACCAAAGCATGCCATGCACAACCAAGTGTACAGAGGGCATTTCTGGTGTATACACAAATCCAGATAAATACATCTGTAAGTAAAGCTGCTGTGGAAGAGACCATATCCTCAGTTTTCCAGTTACACTCATCGACCTCCTGACTTGAAGAAATCTCAATAAACTTCTTGTTTGGAAGGCTTTCCAGAAGTTTCAAATAGGAGAAGCTGAAAATAGCACACAAAATGACAGTGGAAAGAGGAAATTGGGAATAATTGACTTTTTACAGATATGCTAGTATATTGACATTCTGGTTTGCTTTTTCTACATGAATACACACTTGCATGCATGCACACACACATATGCACACATAAAGTGGATTAGATTCATTCTGAAGCTTTTGACAACAGCAGCTACACTTTTTAGAAGTCGCAGGCAGCCATATTCCCTTCAGAAGTCATCTGGTAGGAAAATATCAAAAGCAGAATGTGCAGGCTTTTAAAGAAATGTGTAGGAGCAAAACAAGCTTATTTCTGTTTTAATCCAAACTGAATCATATGTCTTATGTCAAAGCTATAAAAAACAAGGAAGGTAAAAGAGGTAATTCTTGTACTACAAACTTTTTTTTTTAATCTTGTATTAAAGTATTTCCTTCTCTTTACACAAAAGAAACAAAAAATTGCCAATTCCTAGCAAGGTAATTTCACCACTTTCCTACCATTAAGAAGAAACTAAGGAGGCACATCCTCTTCTGGTGTAGTCTGTTATAGCTCCTCAGGCTTCAAAGGAACTAGGACGATTTCCAACAATGGAGGACATGATCCTCATATCTTTAGTAAGTGAAAAAACATCCTGCCTGAAACTATTTGGGAGAGGAAGTTTCTCCGGAGACAGCTAATAAAATACTTTCAGAGGTCTGTAAAGGAGATCAGTCGATCCCTCTTTCCTGAGGAGGAGAGGAGGTGCTCAGTGTCAGCCGCTGCCATTACTGCCCAGCAGGAGCAGCACGGCAGTCCGTGGCCCTGTTCCCAAAGCCCCAGAGGAGCGGCGTGTGGGTCAGATGAGACCTTCTGCTGGCAGCAGCCACCATCTGTCCCCTTGGCCACCTCTGCCATTACGTAATGGCGCATATCTGGTCGGCTGACCAGGAGGCCCTGGAGAAGGAGGGCTCCCAGATGGCAGTCTGCTGCCGCCACAGACCTTACTATACTGCTCCCTCCCCAAGGCTGGGGAGCCTGGGGGAAGGACAGTGTCCAGAACTGGGCTGGGAAGTACAACACACTCCCCGTGCACATAGTGTCCGTACAGGCTCAACATGTATCCTGCAATGGGACAGAAGATGCTCCCTGCTCGTCCCTGACACTGAAAAGATGCTTGGGGTCTGCCTAGCCAGTTCAGTCAGGCACCACAAAATTGAGGGTGAGATTGAGCTAGTACTCAAGGAGTATAAAAGACCTAAAACTCTCTAAGCAAGCTGAAAAGTTTCCAGTAGCCTTGGAGTCATATTCAGATAAATGACCTCAGACCCTCCTGCCTGCTCAGTAGTGGCATTGCTACCTGAGGCAGGACTTGCCATTTCTCCCTCCACTGCTACAAATCGGGGTGAATCCATCTGTTTCTCTGGACACAGTGTGATGGAAGATGAGAACAACTGCCAAAGAGGCAGGTAATGTCATTTCAACAGCATCAACATTTTTTACCTAGCCCCCTTCCCTTCTCAGAGCACACTGAAAGCTCTTTGCAGTATGGCTTCTGTCCATGGGTCCTGGCCTGTTATGGGGGCTCCTAGATGCAAGAGCAGAAATTAATAAAATATATTTAAAAAAAAAAAAAAACAGTGCTTGCAATTACTTCTTCAAGTTTCTTTCTTCCTCATTCCTCTCACTCTTAGATTCTGCAGCAACAACATCAGCAGCAGAACTGATGAGTGAATGGAATAATACTGAGAAATTCAGGTTATCTCTGGAAAATATTCCCAGAACAGCCTGAAGTGGCCACATGGTTTTATAGAAGGTAGGAGGATGTCACCTTCACTCGAAGGCCAGAATTAATTACTGGGCTGAATCCATTAACCCCATCTGAGCTGCGTATGTCTCCAAATCTCTCTCTTCTTGGAACATTAAAATAATATCAAACTAATACAAAAACTATCATCACCACAAGCCACGTTCATCAAGTGCTAGGAAACTATCACATGCCCTTGCACTAATTTTGCTGGCTTCTTACCCTACCAAAATAGACTTTATTAAAGAGATTTAACCAGGTTCAGAACAAGCAAAAGATTATTTGGCAGACCAGAAAACCGTGTAAAATCGCTACCATAAGGAGGAAGACATTTCTGAGCTGCTGTCTATGTATTTATTTTTTGCATATGGAATCAGTCATTTTGTATGCTTGATAAAATCAAGGACAATTAAACTAAATTGAGCTTTAATTTCAAACTGAGGCATACATCTACGGCTGAGCATTTCTTCCTGCAATGTCTAGAATTACTAACCAGCAGCACAAGCTAAGCTCAAATATCAGACAAGGTGGGAACAAGTTCACTGCTCATCAAAAAGCAGACAATGATAAAGGTGTTAGAATACTTTGTGTTACTCCGAAAAGAAGTGTTCAAACAAGACCTAGATTGCAGTCTGGTATGTGTTTACGATGAGAAGCAGGACAATAAATGTTTCAGGAGTTGGGGAGGGATAGGACAAGGTCAAACAGAAATGACCCAGCTGATAAGGAATCCTACCATTCTGGGCAAGAGGATAAATGAGCCCCATCAAGGGCTGAGTCCTCAGTATTCATGAACATCAACACTACCTACACGCTCAACATCATCTCTCTGAGCTGCACCACTCAGTGGATAAATGATCCTTTATTTGCAAAGGCACAACTACAACAATTATTTTCAAACCCAGCCTCAAATCCAACGTTCATATCTTTAAAATACTGAAAACACTTTATTTCTTTTAATGTTGAATGTATCTGCCTGTTGCAAGGTCTGGCTCTTCTCCTCTGAGTGGCTGGTGTTTCCCTGTGAACTCACTGGACAATTAATCCTCCTGCAAAGTTTTCATGTGCAGCAGACATTATTTCCATCCTTCATCAGCCCTCGGTTTGACTCCAGTTCTGAAAGTTCCCTGCTCCTGCATCTTTGATAGCAGGTCTGGCCTGATTGCTAACCTTGTACAAAGTGCTGCATCTTGATGATTTAGATCTTGTGCCTTCCTCCAAAATCCTCAGATGACCTATGAGAAGAACAAAGCTTTTCCAAACTGAGCAGATGGCTTGCAAGAGGATACTCATTCAGGAAGGGCAGGCTGTGCTAATGACTTTTCCAAAGTCCCACTGTGTAGTTGCCAAGAACATCATTTCCAAAAACTGAATCCTGTTGTAAGACAGCAAGGAAAGGTGGTTTTAACAAGACAGCATTAGCCTTAGTCAACATGAAAAGACTGTAAAATTTTTATGGCTGTACAAACACTGATAAAGATGAGGTTCTGGTTGGATGGAGTCCTACAGAACAGGGTTAAAGGGAGATGACTTACATTTTCTGGAAAAGCCAAGTCAGTTGAGGCCAATGAGTCTAAGTGAATCATTTAATTAGCGACCACACAGAGTCAGAAAAGGATTTTGATTCCATCCAAACCTTCTCTTATCACAGGAAGCTACAGAGTAGGATATTATGCAGCTTAGGGGAAAAAAATTAATATATCAAACTCTTTATTAAGTCTTTCTCTTCCTCACTTGTGAAAAATCCATCCAGCTTCCTCTCTAAGGCACAATAGCTGGCCTCTCAGCAAGTCGCTATTCAAATCCTCCCTATCCAGTGGCAGTTGTATTACAGCAGAGGAGGTGTTAGATGGCTTACTAGAGTTTTGCAGGGCAGCTTACACAGGGAACTGTGGATCCGACCATTTGCTCCTCATCTCTAATGAACACTCATGTCTAGAACAATAAAGTCTCCTCTTGTTAGTGATTGCTTTGAAAGAAAAATCAGCTATTAAGATGATTAAGACACAGCTCATGTACAGTAAAACCTTCTAATGTCTATTTCCATCTACCTTTGAAATTCAGACTGCTACACAGAGGCAACCAAATGTCCTGGTTTAACCTCTTGCATAGTTATTAAATGAAAAGAAAGAACAGTGGGAAATTCAGCAAATCAAAGGCTTTGCAAGAGGGTTCAGGGACATCAAAACAGCCTCTTCTCACATGCCATACTTGTGCAGGAGAACAGGAGGGAGGAAACAGTCCGTTCAGATCTTCACTCGGTTTAGGATTTACTCCTATCAGTTTCTGACAGCTTCATCTGATATAACACAATTTGATCCACTTCACAGGTGTGACTTATTACCAGTTCTGTTTACTGGCACAGAGTGCCAAGCAAAAACTTCCCTACCCGGGGATCAGCTTCCTGCCTCAGTCAGCAATAACCCAGGTTACCAACTCAAACTAAGTTTCTCAACAGCAGGATTTTTTTTTTCCTATTATTAATTTTTAGAAGGAGATGATAGGAATGCTATTTGAATGATTAGCTACCCAATTACATCAGAGAACAGAATATAAATAGGATTCACTTGCAAAATGGAGGTAGAACCAGACACTTGGAATGAACTGAAAGGGGGTTTAATTATGCTCTGTTTTTAAAAAGTGACAAAACCGTGCCAGTGAAATTTATAACCCAAATATCACTGAAATTTGCAACTCCGTGAAGTTGTCGAAAATATTAAATTATACAATATGCACAGATGTGGTTGAGAAATTACCCACAGATTTGTTTAAGAAACATCAAAGCACTTAAATTCAATCACATTTCGCCTGGGCCAGTATTCTCTTTCATTTTCAGCAAGTTTAGGGAATTAACAACAGTATTGGCAAACATTTATTCAGATAAGTCTCTCTGCAGTGCTCCTAGTTATAGCATGAAGACTCACTCACCGTGTCCCAACTTATACATCAGTCTATCTACCCACCAGCGTTTTGGAGCAGATCTATGTGCTGAGAAAGTTACAGCAACAGAAAACGCTAGCTCTCATATCCAATCATGTGGATATCATGAAGCTGAATTCCTGTTTATCCAGAGAAGAAGAGGAGGATCCAAGCAAAGCTAGACCAGCTCTTCTGGATGTCTGGGAGGTCCCTTGAAGCCTGTTTGCAATATTTCACACCTAGAGCTTAGCTGAATGATCTTCCTTCAAACAGGCCTTCATAGCCACCTTGCCTGTGACAGCCTTACATCAGGTCATCAAAGCTCTAGTCCGAAACATGGCAATAGAAGGTCTCGCCCTCACTCCGCTGTGTTTCGGACCATCTGTAACATCTGGAGCAGCTGAAGTTTCCTCAGTACTGAGCAAAGCAGAGACAGGCAGTCTTTGTGAGCCACCAGAAGTTTTGAGTTCCTATTTAGGGAAAGGCAGACATGGAAATGATCTAGGCATCACAGATATGAAGAAATGAGCCTGGATTCCTATTTGGCAAATTACAGCATTTTAAATATAAGGCTGAGAACGGAGATATTTTTAGTAAAATCATCTTCAAAATACCCTGGGCTCTGCATTTTTGTGTCCTTCAGTCCTCATGTCCTTGGGAAAATGCAGGGGAAGATTTTGGTTTGTCACAGAGGGTGATCTTGTACCATACCACAGGAGCAGGGTTGAGCGGAGAGGAGCTATAGGTTTTGCCAGGGTTTGCCTGGTGGCCTCGGGGACATTGCTTGTAGTAACTTCTCTGGCCTTTTATCCCCACCTGTGAAACAGGACGAGAACTTCACCAGCTCACAGGAGCATAATCCACTGCCAGCAGCTCTGAGTACCTCAGTGACCCTAGGGTGGGTGTCCAGAAGCACATAATTTTCTTCTAGGTATTATTGCCTATGAATGCACTCGTGACACCAATTAAAGATTCTAAAAGATCCTTGGCCTGGAGTACTTTGAGCTGAGATGGATGTCACAGTGAGCTTGTACAGATGATATCTTTCAGATTTAATCTCTACGTGCTCTGTTGTGCACATACAGTGCGTGCTGCTGTACGAGCTGCTGTCGCTGCCCCTGCACAATCTCTGTTCATTTGTGATAGAAAGTAATTGTGGTATCCTGGATGATGATTTGTTGATTAGTTAATGGCTGTCACTGAGCATACTGTATATACATTAGCTGTCCTGTTTTAATGAGGAGCAGAACTCTTTAACGTTCCTCTTCTGCCATTTTTTCTTTTTTATATGCAATTAAAAAGTGACAAATGCAACCCTCAAAAGGGGTTGGACTAGACATTCTCTAGAGGTCTCTTCCAACCTCACCTATTATGTGGTTCTGTGAAAATATCCTGAAGTCTTTAAACAGCATTAGGGGGGGTGTTATAACCCAGGCATGAGCGGCTAGCTGAGTCATCGGCATGGCCAGTAACACAAATGAGACTGCTTTTATTTCATACAACAGCAGAAGTGCCTCACTTTGTTACAAAATGTGAATACCCGAGCTCACTGGCTGCTGTTTCAGAGAGATGCTTGTTCCATGTAACTCATTAAAATTTCGCCCAAAAAGCAGATAGAAAACACCATTACTGACTTGCTACATTTCAGCTGCTGCCCCGTCTTTCCGAGCCGTACTCAATACCAGCACACTGAACGTGCTTCTCTTTAAGGGACCAAAAGAAAATTCCGTATTGCCATCAAAAAGCAGGCAGTGCCGGGGCTTAGCCAGGTGCATCAGAACAGCACTGGGAGGCGTATGGTGCCGCTCTGGCACCGTGCCGCTCTGGTGCACCCTCTGGTGCCACTGCCTGCCTCCTTGAGCCCTTGGACCAGCATCACTTGCCACCGCGGTGGAGATGGTACGAGTTGTGGTCCACATCTGTAAGTCTAGGCTTAGTGTTTCAGTCGGCGTGGCTGATGCACACTGCTCTTCCCTGTTGTTTCATCAGGGCCAGTTTTGTTAGGTAAGCGAAGACCAGTCTGTGACATGTGTGCTTCAGTTTTTTGAAAGTGATCTTTCATCTTAAAAAGATAAAAGCTAAAACTTTCGCTGTCATGTAACTTTATGTCAACATGATCATCTGTGTTTAATGGAGTTCATTTTCTTCTGAATAACAAGTCCAAACAAAACTTTCCTTTACACCCAGCAAAGAGTATTGCTAGTGTCTGATTCAGAACAGACAGCATCCCATAGCCTAATAGAATACGCGCAATCTTGTGCTGTAAGCCACCCTTAGCTGGGGTCATAGCACCGATCACTTGCCTGAATGTCAAGATGAGTCTTTCCACTAAACTGCTTGCAACTGGGTAGCAGGGAGATGATGTGACATGTCTGATACAGCTTCTTGTAGCAAACAACAGGAACCCTTTGGATGTGAATTGAGTTCCATTGTCACTTAGAATCTGTCCAGGAACTTGAAAACAAGAGTCTTAACACTTCTAGCATCTGCACTCAAGTAATTTTCAGAGAATATTGCAAGCCATTTTGAAGGAACATCTTCTAAAGCTGAAAAAATATGGCTTATTGAAAGTGCAGGAAAAGTTTTCTGGATTCCACCTACTCCAAGGTAGTCGGCTGTTGCCACCAAAGAATAGCTGGTGTTTGAGGGTAATCTTGACATTGCATTGCTATTTCCTTTCTGCATCCACCACTCTGCATCACCCCACAGACTGCCCAGCCAACGTTTAGTTAGCAAGCAGTCTTCACATGCCTTTTGCAGCACAAAGGATCTGGATTTTGCAAGAAAAAACATTCCATGACCACATATTAGCAACTGTGAAAATTAAGTTCCAGTTCTTTCAAGTAAGGGAAGCTGGAAACAGTTGTTTATATGTGTGGCTTTACCCACCTATTGCCACAGTGCTCACTTCATGGTGAGCTTTGCCCTGTGCCATGATGTGCCCCTGGGAGGAGGTCCATAGGACAAACCAGCCACGTTTGCTTCCATTGCAAAGTCCTCCTGCAACCAGTGGCAGGCATGACAAACATCCTACATTTGCACATTGACTGGTAATTTCAGATAGGATAGACTGGCCACGAACACATCCATTGCTCCAACTACGCTGAAAACATTGCTGACATCCTCAGAGGTATGGAATGACCCATAAGCAGTTGTTTTCTGTAAAGGCAGGCAAAGCCCATGTGACTTCTAACCTCTCCAGGAAGCAGCTACACTCAAAATGAATGAGAATCAACACTACAATTCTACACTCAAAATGGTGAGAATCTAAGCTTAGCAGAAGGCAGACAAGCCTTTCAGCATGATGGCCCATCACGCTGAAGCAGACTGGCAAATGCACAACCAAGAGCTCGTGCAAGAGGTGACAATCTTCTCAGTCGCCAGCCCATTGGCTCTAGACAAAGAGTTAGTGCACTGGAGAGGGGGCAAAGGCCCATTTCACTCGGGGAAAGAGGACCCGCTGCTCTGGGAGGGAGGAATCCATAGTAAGAAATGACTTTTCGATAAATGAGCATGATTGTGAGCTGTTTTGTAGTTGTGATGCCTCAAGGATAGATTTGCATTTGCATATCACACACTAACCAGTCCCTTGTGCATCATTTAAGCTCTCTCCACACAAGCAATGCTCTGTCAGTTTTCATAACCCAGCTGCCTGTACAGGAATTGCTCTGTTTTTCCTCTCAAAACTGTGTGTGAAAGCAGAAATGTTCTGCACTCACAACTGGCTTTAGGGAATGGGTAATTTTGTCAAATCTCCACAAACTCAGAAAATATTTTGCCAGTCAATTTATCAGGAGCTGCTACGTAACACAGTAAATCTTGCATTTTATACTTAGTAAGAGCTGTTCTTTTTTCCTCTTTGCAGCATTAACAAATGTTTCAGGCTTTTGATATCCGTCGCACAGCCCTGAGCAGAGACACGGGCATCTCTTTTCTCCGTCAATAAGGTGAGCAGTCCCAGTGTTGCAGGCTGCTCTTTTCTCTCCGTTCCTGCAAGCCTCACCATCGCTCCCCGTTCCTGTGCAGCTCTGGGCCAGCACGGTCAAGTGTGAATGTGCCTGTCTGTAATTTTCTGTAAAGAATCAAGAAAGCCTCAGCGGCACAGCCAGGCCCCCGAAAGACAACAGGTATGACACAAATACACACTGCTTTAGCACTTGTGCATCTACTCTGCGGCAGCGGCTTTGTGGCTCCTGTAAAGTGGAGAGATAGAAGAGTTACAGGACTCAATAACTGCAAAGCTGTAGCTAACAGTGACCTCCTTTTGCTTCAGACCCGTGTGCCTGCACATTTGTTACTGAGGAAAGGAGGAATGCAACATTTGAGGAAAGGAGGATGCAACACCAGCCTTTCCCCCCTGCATGCACTTTTGAATAAACGACCTCGCTACGATGGCAGAACCAAAGGAGAGGGTGTTCTTCTGCATGACGTTTGTAAGAGAAAGCGAATGGGCAGCCATCAGTCAAGCTGGCGGGCACAGGCTCCTCTTAGTTTCAGGGATAAAACACACAGCTTTGATGCAAGAGGCAAATGGAGAAAAATGCAAAGCCAAACACAACTTCTTCAAACTCCAGCGTTTGTCTGCCACAGATTATTTTTGCAGGATACCAGCGGGTCACTCACCCACTCACTCACACGGATAAGTATTACCCGGCAGCAGAATTACCATTGATTTCATGCAATTGATTTTTCAGCCTAACAGTAACATACTCAATCTTTTCTTTTAAAAGAACAAACTGTCATGGCAGGAGAAAGTAAATTCTTCCAGGAGCCCTCTGCTTTAAAGACCAGAAATCCTTTCAGAGATGCAAGCTTTCCACTGCCTGATGGAGAAAAGGGACTTTTTTTCACTCTTTAGTGCTTTCCTAGCACTTATTTTATGGGTCTCAAACCTCCATCTTGTCAGAATTCTTCATTAAAAAGATCTTGCATAAGATTGTCTATAAACTGAACCAGAGGAGAAGGTTGTAAGTGCTAAAATACGTAAGAAATAACACCAGCTGCCAAACAAACTGATGGGGAATTCGAACTAGGATTGTTTTTCTATTCTTATCTTACCTCATTACGAGTCATAGTTTACCCTGGAGGGAGGCATGTTTCTGGTGTCCCATGCCTGCTGTGCCGCTCGGACTCTCTCTCCTTGTCCCCTTACTGCTGGGGCTCTCAGCAGACTTGCTTCTCTCGCAGTCCACGTGCACCCAAATAGCAGTGACCATGGTCCATTTCTGGGGCTTCTTACTCTGGAGTTCATCACAGCAGGGTTTGGCAGAGGCACCTGCCTGGAATTTATCTTTTACCTCTCTGTTCCAGGAACCAGCTCAGTTCTTCAGCTTCAATTAGCATTTATGCTGGCAAAACTTGTTTATTCCTATTGGCAGGGTATGAGGTGGGAGGAAAGCGGAGCATGTGATGCCCTGACCCCAAATGATGCTGTATTCAGAGCCCTGTTTGCCCTGCCCGTGCAGCTTGCTGGCACTGGGGGTTTTTGCAGCACTGATTTACCTGAAGGGCTCAGAGGTGTCCCCATGCTGTCCCTGACCATGGTCAGGGAGGTTGGAAACAGATGATCTTTAAGGTCCCTTCCAACCCAAGCCATTCTGTGATTCTATGATTCTGTGATGCAGAGATGTGGCTCGCCACAGCTCCTGGGTACCCAGCCCTCACATCTTCTGCCTGGTCTCTGGTTGCTCTCGCTACAGCTGACCTGCAGGCCACGGGAACACACAGCATCGCCTCCCACACCCACCGTGTGGCTGCCCATCCAAGGCCATACTCTTCTTCTTTGAGGTTTCTTCCTGTTGAACAAGCCTACCTTTTTGAAAGGATTTTTTTTCTTTTTTTTACCATTTGGATTAAAATTTCCCAACTGTTGATGATCAAATTGGTTCAGAAACTCTTTGAAGTGTGTTTTGATAATAACAAAATTCTCTTCCTCCAGTGTTACACACTTGGCGTTTATACAGACTTTTTGAATATGAAAACCTTATCGCCTCCTCACGTTAGAGGAAATTCTGAACATGAGAGTTAATCAAAATTTAATTTTCTCAAAGTATCATAGATGAATGCTCCTGAACCCAATTTGTGCGCTTTCTGCTAGTTAAACGGGCACAAAGATACTGAGGGAGGAGAAAAGGAGGGAGAAAGGGGGCATGAACAGTATTTCTGATTAAATAAATTCCTATCATGGGTGTCAACTTGACTATAATTTGATTTCACTTTTTTGTTGTTGTTGTTGTTATTTTTACATCCAGTGTTTTCCAAGTGAAGTGCAAATGGGTTTGCACTTAGATTTCATTTTTTGCCACAGTGGAACACAAGATTATTTTCCTCTCTTCAAGTTCATTGAGCATCTTTCACATTTCCACACTTATGGATGCAGCACTGTCACTGGGAGGTTCTCACACTAGTGCTTGTTACAATGTGCTCACATACTCCTCGACTGCTCCCTATGGATTGAAATAAACCAGATTAAAATGAGCTTGACTGAGGGAAAACTGTGTTGCAAATGTCTCAATCAACCTCCAGCCTCAGCCCTACAGATCTCCGCACCCGAACGCGTATTCGGTTTGTTGGGAAGGTCAGCAGGATCTCACCCAGGAAGCAGAAAGAACACTAACCTGTATTCCCACTGCATACATTAACTAATTAATCCAGACATCAGCGCGTGGAGTATGACTTAGCTTTGTTTGTACATGAAATGGGGAGACTAGGGTCATGAGGGAGGGGAGGGGGAAAGACTCCTTGCTCGTATGATGAATACAGTCACAGCTGGTGGATGCTGCTTTGATTTCCCTGTGCAAGCATGACTGGAGCGACAGTACTGCCCTATCCATCAAACTTTTAATTTGCAAGACTGGCATCATATGGGGATGAGCGTGTAGGCATCAAGTGGAGCGTTGCCCTCACGCAACATGGATGGAGGGTCAGCCATGGGGGCACAGGTTTCACAGTCTCGCATCTGATGACAGGAGAACTTGAAAAGCAGGTGGGTGGGTGTAACACAGAGGAGCTATGCTGTACGTGCAGACTGTGGAAATTTGACACTGGAAACAAAGGATGAAACCTGAACTCTGTAGGGTTCATGACTCTTGCAGCGTGAGGTGGCCCCCAACCAAGGCGAAAGCAAACCTTGTGCCATTGTGTAGAGGGATGGAAGTGATCCGGCCATTTCAGGCATTTCAGCCAAATGTCAGTCTCATGCAAGTTAAAAGAATTGCTGGGATTTCGGATTTGATTAAAGAGGTCCAAAGGAAAGCAATACCATCTATGGAAAATAAATAGTTCTTGACCAACTAATCCAATACTTTTAATGAGATTATAAAATTGATTGACCACTGCAGTAATTTTGATGCAACAAAATTTACAATCAGTAAAATATTTAACACTGTGCTCAGAGAAGCATAGTAGCACAGGGGAGTAACATATGAGGATACATATCACATAGATCTAAAAAAGAACCGATAGAGGAGACTCTGAAGAGACATACAGACATCTGCAGGAGGGATGCAGGAGGAACAAATTGAACTTCTGCTCTCATTCTCTCTGCACTGACTACAGATGAATCCTAGGAGATTAGCTTGCTGTGCCAAAGCCTTTGTGAATACTCTTGGGTCATGAGATACAATTATGCATTACACATTATGCAAATATAAAGTCACACCTCACAGGCACAAAACTGATGAGCTGCTACACTGAGGAGTGGGGATGCTGAAGGACTGCTCTCGTGAACAAGCGAGCAAACACGAACCACACAGCGCAACGTACCAGGCACATCAACCTACCTCCTTAATGCATACAGAGTGGACTACTGAACAGGAGTTAAAGAAGTTATTCTACCTCCCCAGGTGTGCTCAAATGCCAGATCTGGTTTGGCATTCACACTCAAACACTGGAAAATTGAAAATGGTTGAGAGAGGCACCACAAGAATTGTATGAATAACATACGCAGTAGAAGAGCTTACCGGCAGTGGTGGCAGGATTTTAATTAGAGGGAAATTTCAAAAGCCAAGATGGGATTTTTAGTTCCTGAAAGATGCACTCTAGACAGATTCCTGAAATGGGAAACACCCCTCTTACAACACAAGTCCAGGAGTTGGTCCAAGGAGGTGTTTGACCAGCTTTAGGGTCATGCTGATGACCACCAGGGAAGACCTATTTAGCTGCCTCTTGCACACCTTTTCATACAACTGCACTCTAACACTGAATTGGATAAGCTACCTAATGTTAGCCTGTCACAAAATATGTACTTCACGCACCTTTTGTTTTCCTTGTGGTTCTAGTTGCAGCAAATTGTACTTAAAAATGGCATAATGGATCACTGCCACCACTGGCTCAGGGGTTGGAAGGCTCCTACCTGAGAGAAAAGCCACTGACCTCTGAAAAACGTGGAAAACTGTCTTGGAGGACTGAAGAGTAGTGACACCACAGTATTCTGGTGCTTGAACTGATACCAGGACAGCACAAGGCCTCAAAGTAAACACATCCTTAGCAGCAGTATTTTAAACCATTGACTTTATTAAAATACTTAATACATAGTTTGTAGAGGAATGTACTTACATTTTTTTGGAAACTCCACTGAAAACAAATTTTAATTATATGTTTAACAAATGATGAAACGATGGATGAAATCATGCTGTACACTAGAGTAGACAAGTTATACTTTTTTTTTATTATCATTATTTTCCTGGCACAGACTCTTCTTTGCTTCTTTAGCTTCAGCCTCGAGTATCTAATAGCAGACAAAGGAGGTCTGCTTTTCTCACAGCATGAAACCATCTGGTCCAAGTGAAATTCTGTTTGGTTTTGCCAGGTTCTTCATTCAACCCTTCCCCAGCAGATTCCAGAACAGCAAAGGCAATTGACCTCTCTAAAAAAGCTACAGGTCATAGTGCAAGGATTGTTCTATAATCAAATGTGAACATGGAGCTCTAAACTTCCTCAGTCATTGCTCTTTCAAAATGTCCATTTCAAGTAGGGTGTGAAAAGACACTGTCCAAATACAAGGGCTACAACACATTTGCAAGCTTGACGGAATGCACATGGAAGAGAACTGCAGCCTGATTCCCACAGCTCTAGAGTAAAAGGTAAACCAGAAGCTAAGTCTTGTTGAAATACAAGATGCAAGGGCTGGGAAGGAGAAAGAAGGAGACAGCCTGGACACAACCTTACAAGAATGAAATGTAGTAACTCATTTAAAAGGCTGCAATCATCATATAAGTTGCAATTGCCATAGAACCATGAAGATTGGCGACAAAAAGTTTGTTGTGACAATCTCAGTGACGAGTATAACTGGGGGGAAAATGTTTATACTAAGTGAAGAAATAATTAACTGTGTGTTTCAATGCAAGATGCACAGAGGCTGCATAGGTTTTCACATCAAATTCATAAGGCTCTTTCTAGGAGATAATTTTGCAACCTTGCATAGGTGATATTATATCTTTTCTATAGATAATATGCAGAAACTATGTACAGTTGAAAAAAGAACTTTGATGAACACATTTTTTCCCCTCAAGTTTTACCATAGTATAAAAAGTAACTTATATAACTCCTTCGGTTCTCTGAAACACATGTAGAATATCCCAGAAAGATACACTAGGAACGCCATCTAAATGATGCCGTGTATATTTACACAACAGGTTGAAACAATGAGAGAAGCCACCACAAAGCATAGTCCTAAAGTTTCCATATAGAAAAGAAAACATTGCAGGAGTTAATTTTGCTTACAAACATTAAAACTCATTTAAACGGAAATGTATTTTAGTTATAACAAATTAATGATCTTCACTGATCAGACTGCCGAATGAATGGATGACACACTGACATGTTAAGTAAACTATAGAAACAGCCAATCAGATCCCTGCTTGTTAAATTTACAGTAAACTTTAAAATCTGCCATAGTTTGGTTTCCAATTAATCCCAGCTCAGAGCAGCTCCTCCATGAGACAACCAGAACGCAGCTTCTCAAAATCAGTATCATGGACAGCTGCCAATGCACTGCTATGAGAGCCCCCAAGAATTAACATGCTTCTTCATTCGGTGTGAAAGGAAGTCAGCCAGTGGCTTCGCATGGTATCGCAGGACAGCCGACCCCATTCACCCCCATAAATGGCTCATCTTTGCCCTGCAAATTATCCCAGCCAGGAGACTTTCCCTGCGACGTGGTTCTCTCCCACTGAAACTGCCTTCGCCTTCACACAGGAGCTGTCTGGCATTTCTTTTGCCATTTTGTGCCTGGATCTAAGACATCATCATTAGCACTGGTTATTACTCTTGTATATCACAGTGAAGTGTACTTTTTAGTAATATTTACAATGGTATCACTGTGGAGAACTAAGCCCTGTACTAAAAGCGGTCTTGGAACAGAGACCTTAACACTAAGGATTTGGTGTATTCCTTATCTACAGAGGAACTTAAAAGGTGAAGCTAAAAGCAGCCCACTACATTTGGCGTGTTAGGTTCAAACGGGGAAAAAACCAAACATCCAGCACATTCCCTTTCGAAGGATGCTATTTACAAGAGGGATTCAGTTCTTTAATATTTCAACAACAAAAACCCAGCTAATTTTAAAATTAGTGAAATCTAAGAAGGCTTAGTTTTAATCAACACAGTGCAGAAACAACATTGCTGTTTGTTTTTAAACTCAAGTCTCAGAAATGCAGGGAAACTACGATAAATTATACTAGGGGTGACAAACTGCAACCAGTTGAATAACAATAATAAAAAAAACAGTTTTTCTTTTTTTAAACACAGCTTCTAAAAAGTACAGCATTCCAAAGTTTTTGCAGTTCCAGATTGCTGACATTATAAATTAAAGGTGAAAAGATATCCGTATATAAACAAGGCAGCTTTCCCTTGATTCCACTGTATTGTTCTTGTCTAAACCTTTGGAAATTTCATCATCAAATACCAGAAGGTAAGGTTGAATTTGTCAGTTACAAAACAATGTCCATTCATGATGTGGAATTTGGAGAAAAACAACAACAACAACAAAAAAGAAAAACCACACCTAGGTATTTACAGCAATTCAGGTATTTCTTTTTCCAGCCCTCACACTTGCATTTCACCTTCTGTAGCAGTGTAAACACGCCATCCGCTGGGCCCAGGGCCTTACGTGATGGTGCGCGGCCTCTTGGGCGGCGGGGGCGGCATGAGTTCAGTGTCAGGGTCGAGGTGGTGTTTCCGCGGCTGTCCTTGAGAAGCTGCCGTACACCTGTCGATGAACTCGAACAGCATCTCCTTCGTGACAGGGTTCTGGATACTATTGCATACAGCTGGGAACAAAGAACGTGTTCTGAAGTTACTGAACCAATTTGTTGCAGTATTTATTGCATTTCAGTAATTTAACCCCCTCGTTGCAAAATACATAACAAAGTTTGGCTCCAGTAGTCAGCCTTAATGCATACTTGCACAAGGCTGCTCTGTCAGGAGTCAACCGTCTCGGCCCCAGAGGGCTGCAGAGCAAGGTCAGCAAAGCACCGTTGCCACAGCGGGCATTTACCTCAGGAGAACTGCTCTTTTGAAACAAAAAAAGGCACACGTGCATCTGTGTGTATGTGTGCATTGCTTCATGCAGCAACTATAAAAATGCCAGGAACTGACATTATATTGAGGCGAGCAACAGCAACAAACACCTCTTGATGCCTGGCCTTGAAACACTGAGTCCTAACATTTTGAAACAAGACTGGCTTAATATTGAAAACCTTTGAACTAAGGTCACTTTTTCTTCCACCACTAAGCACTACAAATACTGTAAACCCACAGTGCACAGTACTTATTTGTTTACCCACACACCTTCACGTGGCAGAAAGACCTGACACCAAGCCGGGGGCATGCCTAGCACACCAGGCCTCACGGTGGATGAGGCCACAGTCCTGCTCAGTGGCCAAGGCATGCATGGATAAGCACGTTCACCTTACTTCACACAACTGCCCAGGCCATAGCTTGTAAGTTATGGCCCGCAGGATTTTATGGAACACATAAAAAGGCTCAATTCTCTTAAAACAAACAGCTTCCAGTTGCTCCAAGGGAGCTTTAAACTGGACATCAGGAGGAATTTCTTCATGGAAAGGGTGGTCAGGCATTGGAACGGGCTGCCCAGGGAAGCAGTGGAGACCCATTCCTGGAGGTATTTAAGAGACATGGATGTGGCACCAAGGGATGTGGTTTAGTGCTGGATTTGGTAGTGTTAGGTGGATGGTTGGATCTGATGATCTTGAGGTTTTTTTCCAAACCTAAATGATTCTGTGATTCTATGAATATTTTTAATACTTTTATTTGTACTCCTCCTTTGTACTCCTAATTAATTGTCCCTAGAGACTTAGGGAGTACAAACACAACAACAATGACAACAAAAGGGCAAGAAATTAACTATGAATACTGTGATTGTCCTGGAAAAAAAAAAGTACAAGATTATGAGAGGATATGTATAGCATGTAAGGATTGGCCACAGTATGGATGCAACTTTCTGGGGAAAAAAAAATATATATTGACTCCCTACATTATTAAACCACATTAAGACTCCCTAAAATTTACTTGCAACATAGTATTGTTACAAATAATAATCAGGATTTAATTTCCTGACTCTTAAAAACTCTTTCTTTTCTGCAGAATTTCAGAATCATTCACAACATTATTTTACAATTAAAAAGACACCTTCTTAGCATTATTTTTTATTATGCTTATTTTTGGTGAAAAGGTGCTTCAGAAGTTCTACTGTATGTGACCTTAGCAGTCAGAAAACATTACTATTATCGGTATTTTAGGAGTAGAATTTGTGCCACAAGGCAGCTGCTGTAACTCTGCATCAATTTTAAAGGGCTGTCCTGACTTAACCACTCACAAAAAACACTTCTCTTTTCCATTTGAAAGGTATCCAAGTCCTACGCAAGATGGAAACAGATAATTGTTTTGCTGTTATTTCAACCATTGGGAAAAATAAATAGTATTTTTCATTAAAAGAAAGCAAAGAGAGAAGAAAGGATCCAGATTAAGGGGCAATGGATGTCCCAAATGAGAAAACAGAACTTTTGGAGATTTTGAAAGATGTTCAAAAATGGAAAATTAAAGTAAAAAGCAGACTTTCCTATTCTGAAAATTCCCACGGAAAATTTTAAATGTTTCTTACAAAACAGTTCTTCCTGTTCCATTTACGTTATTTCATTTATTTTTAAGGAGTTCATTATTGTTTTGATATGGAAAAGTCAAGAAAAATGTAACTGCTCTACAAGAGGAGAAATGAGAAGACAAAAGGGGCAGCTGTACGCGCGCTTAAGAATGAAGGAAAGAAAAATATGCTACTCCTCAAAGAAGAGGAAAGTCCAAATAAAACTAACTATTGAAACAATAAGGTGAAACAGAGAAAAGAAAATGTAGGCCATGGTATTGTTGTACTTCTATGACTTTTGTGGCCCATTCCTCTTCTTTCCCAGACAGGACTGTTCAGCAAGTCTTTCAGCTACATTCTGTGCTGGTTCCCTAAGGTGCCAACAGATTTATTATCTCCTGACAAAAAGACCACATTTTATTTATGCAAGAAAATCTACTCACTGCTCGGGCAGAAATAAGAGTAGAATGGTTTAGAAAAAATCCTACATATTCTATGCATGCCCTAGTAAACAGCCTAGTCTTAAATATGATTAAACTTCACTTCAGCCCCTAACAAAAGTCAGTATCAACATGACTATTGTGAGATAGTACTCAGCCTTGCACAATTTATTCGACTTCTTAAACTTTACCTGAAAGTAAACAACATGGCTTAATTTACAAAACTTGACAAAATGATTTTCGGTAGAAGACAAAAGTCTCTTAATTCCACAGGGATATACCCATATCTTTCATTTGTTTCCCTCTTCATAGTTTGTAATACTAATGTGGAAACTTCAGATGACATTTTCTCTTATTAATTTTCTTGCCCATCCACCAAATAATGGTTCTGGCATTTTGAATAGAGGTGAAATTATAACAGATTTTTTGTTCAACAAATTCAACTCACAGCATGCCAGTTTGCATTATATCACTACAAGCCAACACAATGCTAAGAACTGATGTCTGTTAGTCAACTGCTACTGCAGTGCTATTGTAAATAAAAACTTTCTTGGGTCTCACTTAAAAGGCATGCCCTACCATCGAAAGTGTCTTCGCATATGTGTTTGCAGTTCTGCAAAGACTTAGGCACTTGGTTCTGCATTATGTAAAATACTGCAGCAGAGTATTTTTTTAACTGACTTCATTAAACAACCCTGCTGAAGCCAAAGGATTCATGGCATATAAGAGCTAAACATGACAGAAGTATTTGCATGGTGAAGTATTGTTATAAATTATATATGCCAAGACTCAAAGTAGAAATGAGAACACACAACACCTTTCCTTCTTAAACTCTAGAGCAGAGTTAAGAAATCAAAATTTGAGCCTGAGAAACTTTTAAAGTGTATTATTCTACTCACCCATGGCAGTGCTGTAGGCATTTGGAAAGCTTTTGTCTACTCTCTGTCTCATGAAGACCCAGCTGTTGTTCTCAAACTTGCATTCTATAATTTTGTTATCGTACTGTTTCAGTTCTTTTGTCACCTGTTTAAAAAAAAAAA